>JAGDQP010045265.1:0-15641 GCA_022664845.1 Lepisma saccharinum
TTATACTGTGTGGACTATGGTACTATGATTTATAATATTTTGCTATGATACCATCTTGATACTAAATAAATACTATATGCCTCAGAAAATATTTTTAATTTCATTTTTCATTTTTCGCTCTGTGTTCTGTTTAGACTTCCAAAACTCAAAACATGATACTCCGCATTGAACATATGATACCGATACGTACATATCACATACACATATATACACCGTTTCTCTCTCTTCCCAAACACACACACACACATACATACACACATAGATACACACACGTACATACACACATACATATATACACACACACACACACACATATATATATATATATATATATATATATATTTGGGATGTCTGGATTTGCCCTCCAACCAAAATGTTGTTCCTACGCGCCTGTGGGTGACGCATACTGTGTCTTTACTTACTTCGAAGTCTACAGGGTGGCAAAAGACCATGTCTTACCTTTACCGTAGTAGGGCCCACACCTGTAGTCTGGAATCGCAATTCCTGAAATAAAGACTACGAGCACAACGAACGGCGGTCGCAACTCTACCTAAGCGTCGTGTCAGCAAATGCAAATAATTTATTCAAACATCTCACATACTGGAGTTACTTCATATTTCATAACGCAGTGTCTGCAGAATTCAATATATAGTTCTTTTCCCAAGTTATCACATCTCAGCTGGTGAAAGGATTCTACCACTGGACCACAGATTTATGAACCAAACCTAATCTAATTAAAACGCATCTCTCAAAACGATAGGATATCCGAAACAGAGAAATAAATTAGTATTTACTGCTTTCAAACTTCACTTCATTATTCGTAGTTAAATTCAGGTGAATATCATAGTAAACGTTAAATAAATCACTGGACAACACAAATAATATCACACACACTGTATATGGATACTCAACTAATGCCTTACGTAATACTTAGTTAACTGAGAGGTTATATAGACTATGTTCATTGAAAAGAAACTCAACATGTTCAAAGAAATAGAAAGATTTCAAAATTTCAATTGATTCATCGGATTTATTACAATATTAGCTTTCGGAAGTAATAATTTCATTAAAATCAGAATAGAATTAAGATTGTGCTGTCGAAATCAAACAAATTTGTATCTTCTATTTTTTACACATTGTGAATTAAGCGAAAACGAAAGTTGGTTTTGCATATATAAATGTTCATAATTTCTATTATAATTAATAAATTTTGCTGAAATCTTCACGAGATAGTCCAAAAACATTACCATTCAATTTACCAGGAGACCAAATAAATTCGTGCCGTTGTAGCATAGAAAAGCAAACAAGCTCATACAAGGGGTTTACACAATATTTATTCAGGAAAATAGCCTCCATCCGCTTCTACAACTTTCTCCCATCTACGAACAAGTCCATAGATGCCATTTTTGTAGAAATTGTATCCTGCGACTCAAAAATTGCGCCACTGCGTTTTCAACTTCGTCCTGAGTTTTGAACTGCCGATTGCGCATGTAATTGTCCATGGCCACAAAAGTATGATAATCGGATAGAGCGACGTCTGGGGAGTAAGGAGGGTGAAGCAAAAGTTCCCACCCAAGTGACGAGATCACTTCCAGGGTCATCCTTGCTGTGTGAGCTTCCGCATTGTCTTGGTGGTACAGAACCCCTTTTCTGTTCACGAGTGCTGGCTGTTTCTGGGAGAGTTTGGTAGCTACCGTTTGCAGTTGTGCTGAGTAAACATCTTTTGTGATGATCTTACCACTTTCCAAAAACTCAAAATGCACTATCCCAGCAGTAGTCCACCATACACAAAGCATTACCTTCCTCTGATGAATATTGGGTTTAGCAGACAGAGGCCTTGGGTCATTGGGTAGCAACCAATGGTACGAGCGCGTCTTCTTATCATACATCATCCACTTTTCATCACACGTCAAAATACGGTCCAAAATTGGACACTGTTTGTTCCTACTCAGCAAGGATGAGCAAATGTTCAGCCACTGGAGTCTGTTCGCGGCAGTCAGCTCGTGCGGGACCCACTTGCTCATCTTTCATGATCGTCCAAGCGCATGCAAACGTAAACGAATGATTTCATCACTTACCCCAAATATGTCTGGCTCGTATCCTCTTCAACAGCTGCTTTCAGCTGGTCCACATTGTGTGATTTTGGTCTCCCAGATCGAGGTTTATCTTCAAGGCTCTCATCACCCGTCGAAAAGGTCTTAAACCACTTACGTGCCGTGCGTTCGCTAACTATAGCCTATTCGAATGCCGAGCATATTTTTCTTTCTCCTTCAGTGCCTTTTGTGCCCAATTTGAACTCGTAGAGTAAACAGGCCCTAATCACTGCGTTTCACACAGCCATAGTTCTCTTTGAATATCTCCACTCACACGACTAACTGCAACGTGTTCTCTACGATAGCAGACGTGCCACTAACTAAGCTTTCAGACAAGAGCACAAACAACTACTCACTACGTCATCTCCTATTGCTAGAGGGGGGACACGCAGCAACGTGTTGCTCAACGGCACAAATTTGGTTGGGCACCTGGTAGAAAAAGTTTTACCACAATATTTCATACAGAAATGGAGTTATTATACTAAACATACCTTGACGAAAGAAACCAGTTGGCCTTATAGTAGGCGTGACGTCATGACAGATGATTACTACATTATACAAATGACTCTTTGAATAAATCTTGAAATACGCAATAATAATGTTATAAATGTGACAATTAAACGGAGAATAGTGGCTGTAGTTGAAACCAATATTAAATAATCATTTCGATTTTTAAATTTACAATTAAAGTAAAAATTAACAAAAAAGCTGTACGTAAAAATAGTCGAACAAACATTGTCGTTAATTTGACTAATAGCGGTGATGTATGGTAGCTGTTTACATTGCTAATCGGGAATTTTAAATATAAATGGAAACTGGGAGACTAAAAGTTTTCATTTGATTATTAGAATTCAACGACCCGATACTTAAAATGTAGGAATTCGGTTAATAGCGGCCCCATACTGAATTTAGAACATATTACACATACTGACAAATAATGTTAAAAACAAAATAATAATTTTAATGAAATGAAAATTTTGAAATAAAGTTGTCGATGAAAAGTCTTGTTAGCACTTTAGTTCTTATCACAACTATTAATATAATTCACCGGAATGGACGAAATATTCTTCAGATTTACTAAATTTAGCATATATATTTACCAATTGTAGTCAGGGCTCTGGAAATACAAATGACTGAAAGCCCACACATCCATCCTTCGGGTCGGTAAAATGGAACTGAAACTAACATGGCGGGGAGAGCAGTTCTCCCATCAAGCGGAGAAGAAGGCTGATTCACACCAATCAGCAAGAAACACGGAGCCAAGAATTGACTAGGATCCAATCAAAATAAAGCACTTAATCCAAGTCAATGCTTCGTGATTAACGAAAACCTTAATAGATACAGACTGAAAACAAAAGCGAAAATAAAACGAAACACGCCCAAAGTGTGACTGAAACCAAACAAAGAGAAAACTCTAAGAAGAGCACGAAAGGAAACAGAACATTACAAAGAAATAAAAATGGAACAGCAAATAGGCTGTTACAGGAGGAAGATCATTTACGAAAGACCTTATATGATATATCGCTTGGTGCATCCCACCTATTTCAAAGCGTAGTTTTTACTTCATCTGAGTCGTATTAACGGATGGGGTAAAGGGGTTGTAGCCCAGGGCTCCCCGCAATGCTTCAGGGCCCCCGCCAAAAGTAACTCAGTGTCTTAATGCATGGACACAGTAGGCAGTCCATTGATTCCGCCAGCCTACTCCCCATGGAGTGTGTTTACCCCACCCCTCCCAACGCCCGCCCCGTTACTTTAAAATTTTTGTTGTCAAAAAATCAATAGACACCGTAGAAAACTTCACTTATACCCTCCCAATTTTGACTTTACACCCCCCAAACTGAAAATCCTTGCGGAAACTCTGGGGCAGTCGTATGTGACTCCTATGCCTATACGGTCCTACCCACCTTACACCGTGCTATATACTTCTTACAATCATCGACTTTTCTAATTCCTTAATTTGATATTTTATTCAATTTGTAAAAGTATTGTACGTCAGTTCCCTATCAGTATAGGCAAATGTTAAGAGATAACTGGTAAAATATGATTAGGATTTCAGAATCATCTTCCTCCCAATAGACCATTAACAGATCATGTAACGTATGGCAATAGCAGACTATTTACACTGTGTTTCTTTAGTGCAGGAGTTCTCAAAGTTTTAGACCGAAATTAAGGCTTTCGTCGTTGCACCAAGTAATATTATAGAATTTTGAATGCTAATATTTAAATTTGTATGAATTCCAGTACTTATTATACCAACGAGGCAGAACATTTGTTAGCGTCTTTGGTTTGTAATTAGGCGGTCTCCAAAACGATTCCCGGTATCGCTTTGGTAAACTTTATTTTGTATGAGTCATTCTAGTAAATTTTGACTTCGGCCCGTTACGATTATCCGTCACGTTCTAGTTAAAATCCACAATCACAAACATCCATGACCCAGCCGGGATACGAACCCCGGACCTTCGAGTCACTGGCTTAGCGCCTTAACCCATAGAGCTACAAGGTTGCCAATGACTCCCGGTGCCGAGCATCAATCACACTAGGCAAATGTTGAGATGGCACCTTGAATAATACAATGGAACATAAATATAAAAAAATATGAAGAGAAGTAGATAAATTATTTATATTGAATAGATAAAATCTACATTCTCTAGTAAACAATTCTCTTATTTGAAAAGGAAATATGAGGCATATTTTTTTAACTTTTGCTCTGTATTTATGTTCGAATGGAGTCGCCATGACTCAGGCAGTAGCGCTTCTGACTACAAATCTGGCGGCCTGGGTTTAAATCCCGGCAATGTCGCTGTAGCTTTTTCTTAAGTGCTCTTATGTCTGGCGTTTTGAGGTGCCTCAAATTGTGTACCAGAGTGTCCTTGGTATTCTTGGACACCTTGAGAGGTAAAGACGGTTGAGTGTGGGACTGACCAGTGATCACCCACGTCGCTTGGTGCCGTAGGTCGAAAATACGTGGAACGTTGCCTCCTTATCACCCATACGTCTTTCACGGAATGTGTTAATCACTCAGGTGATAGCTTACCTGTTATCATTTTTAATTTTTGAAATACATCTGCCCAATAGTTTAAATAAGTGAATTTAAAAGTCATTGCTTTTAAGTATCGGAATCAATTTATTGAAAATCTGTGTACTACGAATTAGTAACTAAAAGTTCATTGGAAAGGTTTCTATCACTTTATTGGTGATAACACAATTCTGTTAATCCATGCAAGACATGTTAAAAGACATTTTCAGAAAAATAAGTTACACTCCTAAAATACTTTACGGGTGCCCAGCTCTGTTCTCTAGAAAAAAAGTTGTAAATTTACTATCTCGGCAAGCGCGCGGCCCAAAGAAGTTATGGAATTGTATTGAATGTTGGAAAAACGCGGATCGTTGTTTGGAATTTGTATGTTGTATTGCCTAGTACTACCGTTTGTTTGCTGTAATTGCAAAATTATTAGATTGAACATGTGATGACAAACCCTGTCTACGTCGGGTTGCTGGTGTGTTCGCTAAGCACGAGCGGTGGGCGTTTGTTGTTGAGCGAAGGCTTTCTTCAAATTCATCATTTTGTGCTGAGTTATGCTATCTCGGCATTCGCAAAGTTTTTGTTTACAATTTGGAATGATGTCGTCACGGAGATGCTATGCCACGGAATGTATTAACAAGGTCTAATTTTATATGTAATTTTACAAGGTCTTTTCGTATGTTTTGGATACAAAATTTTGGGCCAGTTTGGAGCAAAGAATAAAAGTTTAAAGCCGTTTCCGTAAGACGTGTTGAAAGCATTTCCTTCTTCTTGTCATTGGCCCATTTACTTGCGGTGGCAAATGTATCAAACTGTTGAACAAAATCGATAAGGGCGGGGTCGGTTCCCAAAAATTTTGACATTTTCTAAATGTCGCGAGAGCCTCGATAAATTCGGATGCTTGCGAAACTGGTGGGGCTCTTGTGGTGGCATTTTTGACTTCTTTGTTTTGCTGGTAGAATTTGACAAACCTTCGTATATTTTATAATCTGGAATCTGTTTTGCTTGAGGACGGTGGCGCGTATATTGGAATAAGACAACCTATCTGACATACAATCTTAAATGCTCGCCGTATGGAAAGATAAAGTTGCATGACACTGCGAAAAAGAATTGGGAAAAAGCACGCGTGACGTTTACGAAGAAGTTCCTTCAGTTTAAATATGTTGATCTACTACGTGTAATGATTCAACGAGAAGGAAACATGCTACCTGATGTATGTTGTAGACTGTAATTTTAATGTCCGAGATCGTTACTAAATTTGAGAAATGAAGAGGGTCTCAAAAGCAACGTCTCCATTATGTAAATTTTACAAATCATACAATATTAGTGTCCTATGGTGGGTGTAGCTGACGTAGCGTGTGTTCACTTGTTATAAATTCGACTGCAACTTTAAAAGAATACTTCTTGTATATTTTATGAACGCTCGGCACTACTTACGTTTGGTTACCAATTGTATATTCTTAACGGGTTAATACTTAACTCTACCATTCTGCTTGGCATGCTAGGTAAGACTCATTAGAATGTCCAATTGATAACAATACGAAATTAAGTTTAAGGGTTTATTGTGTTAGAAGGAGACGATCAATTAAGACCGAATAGACGTCGAATGACAAGAACACTACAATGACTACACCTGAGTATCGTAAGGAGTCAGTCCTGGGCCTTAGATTGAAACATGATCTCCTTAAATGGGGCGAAAGCTGGGATCGCTTCTGAATCAAAAGTTCGGCTGAGTTACTTATTTTTTCTGTTCTCTTGTATAGCGGTCTGGTATGCCCCTGGATGTTAGACTACCTTCTCACACTTTGTTGTCACTATCTTTTGTTTGGACGTGTTCCTTCTTAGGAGCTGGTGAATCACTTTGTTTTCTATCTATGGAGTTAACCGGAGTGCGGAACCGAGAACAAGATGTTGCTGCATTGTCTAACCGTGATTTCCTGCCAGTAGCCGTTCGCCATGGGCCGGGTGGTGCAACCGTTTGTGGGAGTCCTGGATGTTTTCCATCCGCCATATTATTAGTCAGTCCTGGGGCCGAAGCCCGTGAGATATTAAAGGAAAAAAGGATAAAAATGAGAATCAAAATGGCTGCTGAGATGATCAGTCTTTGTGCAATGACTGCTGTCTCCAGTTAACTTCACCCTCCGACAATGAAAATTACCGTCAGTCTTAAAATGTGGATATTTGTGCCTGTCTCGCCTGTGCATGTTCAACACTGCGTGTACGCTATCCATGCAAAGTTAAGCTAGGTTCAGTTGTGACACATTTTTGTTCGCGTCTTGCTAGTCACCCGCGTGGCTAGCCCCTCCCAAGGGTTGCGCCCTCGCTTTAGGGAAGTGTTATTTAAGGATTGTAGGGTAAGGATGAGATGATGGGCTAAGAGGTTTCAGTTAACTCTTTATTGATCCTTGATTTTCATAAATTTTCTCATCAGAACGCCATAAGCATTATGCTTATAACCATAGTTATTGGATCTGATGATTATGATATGGTAGATGGGTATGAAGTGCGATACACGTCATAACACTTTGAATAACAATTGGACGCATGATTGATTGTTCTTCTTATCTAGGGGCTTCTCTAGATGGTAATGCCAACAGGTGAACCCAACAGATAACATTTATGGGTACAGTGCAATGATGAACATGTTAGGTGAGTGAGTGATGTGATTGGTGAGGAATGACGAATCAAAGCTGTTTAGGTGAGAGGTGAAAATGAGAAGAAGACATGATTGCCTGAATATGTAGCTTGTGGTTTAACTTTGAAAAATGGTTGTGCTGCCTGCTGGATTTTGAATAGGATGGTTTCTTTGTTGAAAGGATATAAATTCTGTAGAGTTATAGTGATCAATTGTATGATTTGCTATGTAGTAGGCACTGGAAGAGATGAATCGTTGACCTATTCTGTGTTTGGTTCTGGTATGCGGAGTGGTACTGCCGGTATGTTGTTTTCTGCGTTTGGTTTCGGTTTGCCTTTGCATTTAAATGAAAATGTTGAGTGTTGTTCTTCGCATGTGTTGCATTTCGGCGGATTTTGAAGGTTGGTGCATGACGGTTACGTGAGGTTCAGAGCAGTCATTTGACCTTTACACTCATTTACTGTATGATCTCCGTAAGTTTGGCATTTCTCATATCGAAGTGGCATCGGTTCTGGTGATCTGGAAGGTTCAACACGGTATCCTCGTTTATAGATGAATACTCCATTTATGATAAGGTTGTCTATTGTGAATTGATCTGTGGTGAGAATTTGGACCATGTAGCTGGGTGTACCAATCTTCGTTATTATCCGGATGCATTTCTTCATGACGTGACCTTCGGTGATTAGCTCTGCCCGTACTTCATCGTCTGTTGTGTTTGGTGAAACTCCTCTGATTACAACTCATAACATACCTGCTTTTCTAGGTGGTGGTTCCTGTTTAATTGATGGTGAGTTGAGTCCTGTGAGCTGTGCTTGCGTCCCAAAAATTTCAAAGCTGTATTTGTTGCGAAAGATTTTTGCTAGGTTTGGTTCGGGTGATTTGATTATGATACCATTCTTAGTAGGAATTATTTCCCTGAACTTGTCTCTTGGCACATATTTCATTAGCTATTTAAGAATGGTACTTCGGTGTTTTCTTAGCTGGTGGAGAGTGAGAGCCTTGAATTGGAGACCTAGATCTTGAGCTAGTAGACAGTTGGTCGGAGCTACTTGAGTGTTTGCTAGTGACGCCTACAGATGTCATTTTTGGAGTAGCTACGATGCTGGTTTTGTTACGTGTTGTGTCAGATGATGTTTAGACACCTTAGAGTTAGATTTTGGCATGGTGAAAGAGAGATGTGAGAATAGAATAAGTGCAGTGAATGATGATGGTGATGAACAAACAGTCTTTGTCCAATGACTGTTACAAAAATCTCAGACTATCTCGCACCCTCCGACACCTAGAAATGTCGTCAGTCCTGTAATGGCTCTACACGTACTAATTTCTTCTGTACGTAAGCTATACAGAGGTCTCGGCAGCACGTTAACATACCATAGACATGCTAGGTATGAGTTCAGGAATGAGTCGACATATTTTTTTTTTCAATGCTGGTCCACAAAGTGTGGCCAGCGCTTGTTGTAAGGGTTGCGCCCTTATTCCAGGCATGGGTAGAGAGGGAATCCAGGAAGGAAGTATAAGCAGAGATGGTTGGTCTAAGGATTGTAAGGCAATTTTTCATTATCTTTATTTATTAACTCAGATCATGGACGTTAAGTTCTGTGGAATCAACGACAATGATATGGGAAAGATGAGGGTGAAGTGCAATTGACTCGACAACACTTTGGCACATGTAAGACAGGTGGATGATAAATCTCCTCCCATAGGGGCGTCTCTAGGTATTTATGACAAGACAGGTGAGCCCAACATTAATCATTTATGAGTACCGTGCAATGACGTAAGCGAAGAGTGAATGATAATGAGGTGTTGTTTACTCTGAATTTACGGGTGCGATGGAGAAAAAACATATGGACCGGAGTAGATAGCTTTGAGTTGGATTTTAAATACTTCACGGGAGGCATGAGTGATTTGGTGAAGGATACCGTTTCTGTTGAAAGGGTAGATATTTTGGAAGGTGAGTGTCAAGAAAGCAATGATTTGTTCTAGGGTAGGAGGTGGGTGGACTGGAGGAACTGAAGTTGGTTCCGTATTTGGAGGAAGACGTAGTGGAACTGCTAGGAAATCAGAGATATGTGGATCGTTAGTGTCTGGTTTAGGTCTGCCTGGACATTTGTAAGAGAATGTAGGATGCTGATCATTACATTAGCTGCATTTAGGTGGATTTTATAGATTACTGCATGTTTTTGTGGTGTGGTTTTCTGAACAATAGCCGCATTGGGTTCATTGTGACATTCGGAAGTGGAGTGGTCGTTGTAGGTGGCACCGGAGTGGTAATGGTGGTTGAGTTCTTGATGGTTCGATCCTGTACCTATGTTTATATATGAAAGCTCCGAATTTTAGAAGTCAGTCTATAGTGTGCTGATCTGGAGTTAGCACGCGGACCAGCTAGATGTTCCAATCTTACTTAAGATGCGTAAGCACTTAGTGACGGTGTGTCCCCCTGTACGCAGTTCGGCTTCTATTTCCTCATCTAATGTGTCTGGGTTTAGTCCTCTGATTACTACTGATAGTTGTGGAGGTCGGCGTGGTGGTGGTGGCATTCTGATTGTTCTGGTGGTAAGCGGAGCAAGATGTGTATTTTTGCCGAAAATTTCATAACTGTATGTGTTGCGAATCGTAATTGCCAAGTTGCTGTCAGTTGATTTAATAATGATGCCGTTGCGTGTTGGTGTTATTTCTGTGATGAGATCTCGAGGAACGTATTTGGTTAGTTTCAGAAGCAGTTGTTTTGGTGTCTGATAGCGAGGGTTGAAATTGGTTAACAAGAAAGAGTGAACCGGTGCAGTTGCTGTATTAGCTGAGTGATCTTCTGAGTCGGAGATAGAGATGTTCATGAAATGTTGTTGATCTGCGTCAGAATCTGAAGCACTGAGAGTGTGCGTACGGTTGTTCGGAAGAGATTTATCACTGCCGGAAGTGCGAAGCGATGGAGAGCGTGATCTTGTTCCGAATGTTGTTTGTTGTACAGAATTGCGTGCCTGTTTGGTGACTGCCGACGGATGTAAACTTAGGCGTTGGAGTAGATGATGTTTCATTTACGACTGATGGTAGTTCATGTTGTCCAGTGCGTTTGTTAGACATGCTGCAATGATAGATGACAAATGTATGGACGATCATCCGGAACGTGAGCAGAAGAATCACTGGTGATAGGACGGCCACCGTGATGATGAAGGGTGAACAAATCCAGTAAAGATGTTCTACAGATGATAATGGAAATTGCAGGTGGGACAACCCATAGGGATAGTTGTCCAGGTAGTGTTCACCCTTTCTACAAAATGTATCTAGAAGAAGGCCCTTGGCTAGATGAGTCTGGCCATCCAAAATTACTTATTGCAGCGAAAAATACCACGTGATAATGACGTGGGAAGGTTGCAATAAAACTGGTTACTTTGGTCCACCTCTGTACAAGATGGCATCTTAGTATCAGTTGAGTATCTGACATATTTGTTTTTTGTTTGTTTCTTACGTCTTCCGCAGACGAATACGCAGTCTCTTCGGTTGTGCTTTTAATATTATATCTATTTTGATATGTTTTAATATATATATGGTCGTTGTGAATTAATATTTATTCTTAGGATGTTTAAGACCTGGCTATTCTATGTATTGGGTTTAAGGAAATATGTTTATTCCACGGTAGATGGGTAGATCGCTACTGTATGCTCGGGTGGCGGGTATTTGTTGAGAACCTGTAGGTTCAAGGATTGCTCGTATTTTATACAGTTCGAGTAAATGCTGTAAATTTGCATGTTGATGTCTGGGTTGGCAGTCTTGTACTGCATCCACATGGATTGTGTCCAGTAAAGCACTCCAACGTTTGGTGATATATTGTAGTCGCAGTTTTTCTAGATGTGCTGTTATATGCGGAAAGGTGACTCGTTCATATAGCTGCAGGGTTGGACTCGGTAGTTTGATTTGGAAAGCCAGGCGCAGTGCATGTCGTTCCAGGATTCGTAGTCGGTTCTAGATATCATTGTTAGATGAAATCCAGGCTATGTGGCCGTATGTGAGGCATGGCCTTAGGAATACTTTATATGTGTGCAGTATGGTATCTGGTTTTAGTCCCCAGGTAGTGCCTGCGAGGCATTTTAGAAGTGTCAAGTGTTTGTTGCTTTTGGTTTTGATATGTTGCATATGAGCCTTCCAGTTGAGTCGTTTGTCGAAGATACCTCCCAGTTATTTTGCCGATGTGTTTGGTCTGATGGCTGTGTGGTTTATGTGTAATTCGAGTTTTGCAGTCTTACGACGGACTCGTGACTGGGTTTTTGGTGGCTGGATTACCAGTGCCTGAGTTTTAAAAGAATTGATTTTGAGGAGCCATTTTTCACACCATTTGTAGAAAGCTTCTATTGCTTGTTGTAGAATCTAATTTATCTGTTCGATGCTTGTGACACAGGCAAGGAAGGCTGTGTCATCGGCGAAAGTGAATGTATGTACTGGGGACGGCAGGATGGGCATGTCTGCCACGTACAGGATGTATAGTGGTGGAGACATAGCGGATCCTTGGGGTACTCCTGTGTGTGAGGAAATTGGGTATGATATGCAGATGCTAATTGTCACATATGTCATGTGTTTTTTCAAGAAATGGTAGATTAGTCGTATATATGCTGGTTGGAAGACGAAGGTTATACAGTTTATAGATGAGACCTGTATGCCAGACTCGGTCAAATGCCTTTTCTAGGTCGATCAGTAGAAGGCATGAAGGTTTATTTGTACTATAATGATTGTTGCTAGTCTTAGTAAGTTATCTTCCACACTGTGGTTCGGTCGGAATCCAGCATGGTGAAATGGTATCAGATCAAATCTATGGAGATGGATGTGGAGTCTTCGCACTATTATTCTTTCCAGTGTCTTAGTTAGTTTGAAGGTGAGCTGTATTGGCCGCTATGATTTCGGGTCAGTTGGATCTTTGTCTGGATTTGGGAACATTAGCACTTTGGAGACCTTTAGTTTGGTTAATGGGTGATTCTCGTTCAGTGAAAGTTCTGAGCTGATTTTAAGGTGAGTTTGGTGTGGATCGGTTTTTTGCTCTATTCTGGTAAGGATCGCGTAGCTGGTTGGTAATTCGTCTCCGCTGCAAACCCTGTTTGTAAGCTATCTGCGAATATATTGGCTTTGTCAGCGTCAGTACTTGGGACTGAGTTATTTGTCAGGATGGGATATCTGGCTGTGTTTGTTTTGCCGATGAGGCGGTTGAAATGGATCCAGAATGTTATTGGATTTCTCTCATACTCCAGTTTGTTTAAGGTGTGGATCCATCCCCGTGTGGTTTATAGCTTTGATGTAGTTCTGAACCATTCTGAAGTATTGTCTATGTAATCGCAATGCTTCAATTGATCTCGAAAGTAAGTATTCTCGATAGGTTCTACGTGAAAGCTGGATTATGCTTAGATAGTGTGGCGGTAGTTTAGTCTTGTACGGATCTGTAGTAGTGGTAGGAATATTTACTTCAGTGCTATGTTGAATAGCTGTTGTGAGTTGTGTTATTGATTGATCCATATTGTGTATTTGGCCTCAGCTTTCTTGTAGATCTTTGAGATATTTCTCCCAATTTGCCTTGGTATAGTTTAGGATCTTACATTTAACTATTGTTGTTGCTGGGTTGTGGCTTCTAGGTAGGTTTATGTCAAGTTTTACTGGGTCATGGTCACTGCCTATTAAGTCGAGTACTGTTATTTTGAGATGTGGAGTAAGTGATGAGGACGCTATTATGACGTCAGGTTTGGTGTTACTTATTGGTTGGGTTGCACGGGGTATATCGCAGATTTCACCCTGGGTGTTTAGGTTTATAAGTTCTTGGAACATCCGTTTTACTTCCTTGGTGCGGCTGCTGATATTTATGCCCGCCATGCTAATACAGTGCCTGAAGTTGGTATCAATATAGATGAAGAAGTTATGTGGTATTGGTGCTCTTGGTCGTACATAAATTGTGGCTATCGCAATAGGTCTCCCTTGCAGGTAAATTGTGCTCATGTTGTGTTCCAGTACGTTGTTCGCGAATGTCGGAGTTATGACCCTGTGTGTTATTTTATTATGGATCCCTATGGCTATACCGCCGTTCACTCGCGCTCCCGGAGGTCCATCGCCTCTTATAATTGTGTATCCTGGTAGGTAGGCTTTGTTTTTTGGCTTTAGATATGTTTCATTCAGCATGAAACATTTTATTTTGTGTTCTAGGAGAATGTTCTGTGAAATATATTTACGAGTGGAGAGCGATTGGATGTTCATATGTAGGAGACTTAGGGCGTTTGTTCTATCCATCCTGTTAGTTTTGTGGCATGGGATTTATCTTAAAATGTACGTGTGGCCCTGAGTAAGTTGCTTGCACCGTGAGCTTGCGCATTAGTTTCGTTGTGTAATTAATTTTCTGTAGTATGTGTCGACGTAGAAATCGGTGGAGATTTTGCAGCGCCAGACAGAAAAAACGTATCATGTCCTCGAACGTTACTGGTTCTCGTACTGAGTTGTTATTTACCGGCGCATCAGGTGTTCTAACTGGCATTACTAGTTCAGGTGTGGTGGGGTTAGCAGCTGGCTTGGCCTTGCATTTTGCACTGTAAGAAGCATGTTCCTCCGTACATGATGCTCATTTAGATTTTTCATTGCCATTCGGACAGCTCCTTGTTGCGTGGGCCTGACTGCAGTAACCGCACTTGGGGGTGTTAGGGCAGTTGGCCGTAGTATGCTCGTTGTATATCTGACACCTCTCGCAACTTATTGGCATAGGAGGTTTGGTGTTCGATGGCTCTACCCTGTGCCTTCTTCGGTATATATACGTCCCCTCCTCGAGAAGGTGATCAATGATTTGTTGGTTTGCTGTAAGGACTCTTACTAGATATGTAGGACCGTCCCTGCAGAGTATGCGAAGACTTTTCTCTACAGGCACTCCCTCACTGTGGAATTCGTTTCTGACTTCTTCGTCGGACCAGGTCGGTTCAACGCCTTTGATTACAAGTGATAACATTGGAGGTTTCCTAAGTGGTGGTGCTTGCCTTGTCTCTCGAGCAGTTGATAGAGCTTCCATTGTAGCGGAATTACAGAATATCTCGTATGTAGCCTTATTACGGATTTGCCTGTGCAGTTTTGGATTTTTAGTTTTAATATTGTGCCATTTCTAGTGAATATGATTTCATGTACATCTGTCCGTAGCACGTATTTGGTTAGCTGTTCGAGAACCTGTTTAGATGTTTTGAATTTTTGATCGTAGGTTTTTTAAAAGAGGAAGTTGTACAATTCAGAGCTATCGGATTTAATATTTTGTTTTAAGGAAGATGGTTCATTTTGTGCAGGTATCCTCAGTTTGAATTACGGTAGATTGACTGAACCAGATTTTATGGTGCTGGACGATTGTTCGTTGACATTAGCAGTTTGCACAGACGTTTCTGATGATAAGCGCGAGAGATTTGGCTCTGATATTGGAGATCGTGACCTGGTACGTTTTTGCTCCGGTGTAGTTTTGTCAGTAGGAGGAGATTCTTGCCGGCGTCGTCGTTCAGATTGGCGTTGTTCTCTTGCTCCGGTCTTAGTCACTCGAGACACTGGTGCTGGTGGTGGTAGTTTGTGCATCGTAAGCCTTTAAGTCGTTTAACCAAAATCAAATCCGTAGGAATTACGTATGTCGTCAGCCGGAGAGACAACCCGTATATCTTTAGTCAAATACCGTGAGACTTTGCCTAGGTTGTAACCAATGAAGCAGTCAAATAACTTAAGTTAATCTAAGTACCGTTTTTCAACTGGTGGTTTGCACCCAGCGTATAAGTAGACTGAACCTAAGTACCGTTTTTAAAACTGGTGGTTCACGACACCCAGCGTGCAAAGTAAATCGTTATGCTTAATTAAGACGGTCTTCTACTTCTGCCAGAGCTAGAAAGTTTACTATTGGTGCTTATGGACAGAA
>JAGDQP010045266.1:1370-15641 GCA_022664845.1 Lepisma saccharinum
ACTTTGGTTTAGAGATGGACGAAATATTGTGACAATTTTAAGTGTGCTGCCCCATCCTCCGCGGTCTAGTGGTAAATGCTACAATTTTCTTTAATAGCAACATGGATCGAGTAGCACATCGTTTAAAAGCTACTTCGATTCTAATTACCAAAATAGTTTTATTTTTTTAAATTGACTGAATACTTTGGGAGAAATCGCGTTGTAAATTTTACTTATTATACACAGCCTTTTATTATACACAGACCTCACGAAATGAGACAACACACTTCACGTTGATCACAACGCGGCTAAATGCAGTCGCTTCAACGGTATAATGGGTAGTTTATTGTAATCGCAATGTTTAATACGATAAAACATTTCTTCTCTTGAGATTTTTGTATGCATACTTAATAAACGGTTGAAACGCAAATTCTTCCGAAGTATTTGGAAAAATTAAAAAAATAACTTTTCCGTAAACAGAATGAACGTAGCTTTCAAATGGTGTGCCACTCAACCCATGTTGCCATTTAAGAAAATTGAAAATTTTGCCACTAGACCGCGGAGAATGGTTCAATTTGCTCAAATTTATCTCAATAATATTCCTAGCAGTCCTCGTCTACAATTTGATGAGTTGTTGAGGGTATTTGTAAGGTTTAATAGGGAAAAATATTAATTTTTTTTATTTTATAAATGGCGTATATAATAAGTAAAAGTTTACAACGCGATTTCTCCAAAGTATTCAGTCAAATTCAAAAAGAAAACCAGTTTTGTAATTAGAATCGAAGTAGTTTTCAAACGATGTTCTAATAGACCAATGTTACTATTTAAGAAATTTGAAGACCGCGGAGGATGGGGAAACACACTTAAAATTGTCACAATATTTCGTGCCCCTCGAAACCAAAGTTGACGTGTTTCGGGATTTAAAAAAACACTCTATTATGAGATAAAGGTGGTAGCAACTTTTAAATGCACCACCCTGTAGACGCCAGACAGAAAAAAGAATGGATCTTTAAACATCATATGGAGAATACCTTAGATAAATGAAGATTATCTACCCTATAATATTACCCTATTTCCAGACAAAAGGTTTGTGTGTGTTGGTGTATGTGATAAATATTGGCACGAGTACGTTTTGTTCCGAGCAACCATCTACCTTACTTGGTAGAGCGTTGGTTTCTGATTCCGAAGGTCCTCGGTTCGGTACCAGCAGCTGACTGTCTTGACTTAGGTTTTCGCAGTGTTTTCCTCAGTCACACCAGGCATGTACCGGGATAGCACCTTCAATTTAGGATCTGGCCGACTCCCTACCGCATTTCACACAAGCTTATCCAGAAATGATCCATAGGTGCCTAAAAGCCATAAATAAAATGTAAACCCAACGAGTATAATATGTAGACCTGTCCTGTTAATCAGCATACTTCTTAATGCCAGGTCAGTATGACCGAGATGAATCGAGTGTTCGTAGTTCAGTTGCTACAACGTCGGCTTTGCAATCGAAAGGTTCTGGCATGGCCGTCTATTCTGACTGAGGTAGTACCAGGCCATTTTCCTCACGACACGAATAAGCTAATATTTATCATAATCCTCAGAGATAGAATAAACACACACACTCACGCCCACACACATAAAGACAGAGAGTGTGTGTTGGGAGAAGGAATTAGTAAGAGAGAAAGACAAAGAAGAACAAAAAGAAGAGACGAAGTGGTGAAAAGAGGCAGAGGGAAAGATCAATGAAAAACATTGAAACTAGATTGATTTATTATTATACTAAAAACAAACACAAACACACTGTTTACTTTCTGATTCTACATTGTGATGTATCTTCTCTCCAACCGGAGAAGAATATCTAATTTCTGTAAATAGTTGAAGCTATCATTTTATTCGAAATAACACCGCACTGGGTAGGAATCGAACCCGAGGCTTCAAATTGAAATATCAAGACTAAATAAGTTCGCCACACGTTGCACTTCCAAAATCCTACGAAACGCATGTTACAGGTTTTCTGTGTTAAAGAAGGACAAGAAAAATGGACGCTTCATGTCAATGACATGTTCGTAATTGTGCTGTTAAACCCCACATACAGTACTTTATTTTGCATCTTCCAAACAATATTTGTAAAACGTAGTCGTCGTCTTCTACAAGGACAGTAATTTTCCCACCTTAAGTAATTCGGTGAGGTGCTTCCACATTCATTAGGATTCGACGTTTAAGAACAGAAGTTACTATTCGATTGTTCACTTTTGCCTTGTAATTGGTCGTGGAACCTGCCTTCTACACGGTACGTAGATTACCCTGTTCACGGACGCATAGCTTTTGTTTGCCCTCCAGTGGAAATCACATACGTAGTTTGAATGTTTGTGCTAAAACAAAACTTCATTGAGAGTGATACTTGAAATCAATTTAGGCCTTTTCACCGTTTGTGCGTGAGTCCTAGAAAAGTACAGTATGCTGAAGATATGTCCTAGCATAATAGTATGCAGAGCAGGACTCACTGCAGTAGAAAGGAAAAGAGAAGTTGGAAGCGAACAGTACCACTCCGTCTCGTCCTTTTCGGACAGGCCATCACACAGCGAGAATCTGCCCATTACATTAAGGGTCAGGCAGTCAAAGGCACAAGTGGAGTACTGGCTTTTAATTGTTGTAATTGTATATTTTGGTCTGTGGTAGATTCGCTTGCAGTTTTTTAAGATATCCATTTTCAAGAACAATCGCCTTATTAGTGGAGTAGTCTAATAGGACAATTTTACGAGACATGCATTTGGATGATTTTAGGTAATAAGTGATTATTACTATGGTACTGCAACCAAGGGATTAAACTGATACTATTGATGGGTTTAGATGAAGAGAATTACGTGATAATGTTCGGGTTCGGTTTTGGTAGGTAATTTTACTCATATTGAGGCGACTAAAGATATTTTAGTGGCACTTGTTTTATTGTTGTCAATTTTGAGACAATATTTTTTTATTCTTATGCTTTTTTATTATTAATATTATTAACATTACTGTTTTATTGTTGTGTTGTATTTTATTATTAGTATTTTATCATAATTTTGTGTGTGTTAATTTGGAAATAATCGTAGTAAGAATATTTTGATTCTCTTGATAATATTTTACTTTCCTAATGCTAACTTATGTAATTAGATACGTTGCAAATAGACTCAGGTTTTTAAAGTACAGAGTCAAAGATCCCCTAGCAGCCTCCAGGCTCGCAGTTTGTTGCAATTAGGGAAACGAATGCAAAAAATGGGCAATGATCTATTATCCAAATCTGGAATTATGCAGGGGTGATTGGTGGGATCGTGGGCCTTCGGGCCCCTCAACGTGTACGCAACTATATAGTAGCTTCAACATACATACAAAGTTATGTTGTTTGAATATTAGAAGTGCTTGCTTCTACAAAGTTGAGGCACTAAGTATCAATAATTCCCAAGAAATTCCTAGGTGTTCGCCACACTTATCAATGGTATCAGAAACATTTTGGCATTAACCTTTTCCAGCTTAATAAGGTAAAATCCTGTTATAACGAATTTTACAGGACCCGTGATTTTATTTCGTTATGACGAAAATTCGTTGTAATGAACATTGTATTGAAGAACAAGAATTCGACGGCGATTTTGAAGAACTTTGTTGTAACGGAAATTTCGTTATACTGACGTTCGCTGTAAAGGAATTTTAGCTGTAGTCCAATGAAAACTTCAATTGGTTTGCAGATATGCTCATTAAAGTAACGTAGAATTACTGAGTGCTGTTCACTATGTCCACAATTAGTAGTTTCATCAGCTATTATGTTCACAGCTTTTCATCAATTTCATTTTTACACGCTTTTTATTAACTTACTCTGTAATCATGTTTCATCTCTGGTACAAATCTTGCAACGTTAATTTAACTCATTTCCCGAAGTCATGGAATGATGAAATTGTGCACAGTGACGTAAGTCGGGTGATAATACAATATTCCATTTTTACTTTCATATATTGCTATATACGTATATATTTTAAAAACATATTTTAATATTTTGTTATTACAAACTTTTTTATCCTAAAATAAATACTAACCAGCTGGTTTGGCTGGTTGCAGAACACTTTAGGATTTGGGCCACAAAATATTCGCTGGAGAAAAAGTATGAACACTGAAATAACCCGAAAATCATATTAAATAAAATTAAATTTAAAAAAAGGATTTTAAAAAACGCGCTTTTTTAAGCAAAGGAAAATGGACTAAAAAGTAGAAAATAATAAATTATAAATCGGAAAATAAAAGCGTGGGTGCTCTTAGATATTACGATAAGGTAGCATAAGCAAGAGCTCCCACGTTTTTATTTTCCGATTCATAAATTTATTATTTAGTATTTCTCATACCACGACGGCTGAAAGCTCCGGCCAGAATTTAAAATTTTCTTCTTTGGAAATCCTTCTACGCAGAATGCGGCCTCTTAGAATTCTTCTTCTACATTCATCGCTATCTTGCGGAGCTGGTTGTGATGGATCATCTGGAGCATCCGCACTGTTCGTTAGGCCAGTAAGCAAAAGAATTCGTGAAAACCGACGTTTCGACTGCAAAATGCAAATAAAATATCAGGGGTTCCGAATGTTGGTGAAAATTGAAAGCCAAAAAAAATTGAACTGAAGGGACAAGTCAAACTACACTTAAAGGACGATTCGAACTCGAAATTTACAGAAATAAAAACTAATACGAAATTAATTTAATCTGGTTAGTAATAAAAAACACGTTAAAAATCCACGAAACGGAATAACTGGCTTTGTACAGAAGTAAATGCACCAAAATACGGAATAAAAAAAATGTGAGACCGAAACTGTGTAAATGAAAGTGAAATCAAATGTATCTCATCATATAAACAGTGAAAAACATTATACAAGGCGAAGCAAAGGTAAAACTGTAATATTCCAGCTCTTTCTGGCACATTAACATTGAGGCAGAATTTGAATTTTATTTATGGCCTTTAAGCATTGCAAACTCATATTTTTATTAGATTTGTTCATATTATTTTGTATTTCGTATTCATTAATGTGTGCCTTGTAATGCAGTTATTTGGCCAGAAACTTGAGGGGACGAACGGAGTACAACTTTTTGAATTCTTAGGAATTTAAGGAATATGTCCTTTTGGCCCCGCCTCCACGCACGAGACTAAGTGTTTTGCATATTACCTTCTATACTGTTTTTCCCCTTAAATATTTACATTGAATTGTGTGGGGGTGGGGGGTGCTCACGCCTATGCGTATATTGTAAACCGGTAGAATTTATGAAACAATGCATAATGCCTTTATCATGTGCATTGAAATTTAATATCAAACTAGATTCCCGGTCGCTGTGAGCAGGAAGACTTCCTAAACAATCGTCCGGCTCAAAATAAATAAACACAACGAATATCCCAAAGAGTTTTCATCAGCATAATTCCAGATATGCGTTGTGAAAATCGTAAAACACATTACAGAATACTCGTAATTTATGTTCATATAGTATATTCCAACTTTCGCAACCGTAAAGTATTACTAGCAGAATAATCCTTTTTGTATGTTTTCAATTTCAATTGAATAATCGCGAGGTTAGGAGTTTCTGTATTGAATAGAAACATGAGTTGCCCGATGCTAAGCCACATTTTATTTCTTCCATGACCTCGTTTCTCCATGTTACATATTACTTACTAACTTGCTCTAAGGCTTACGGAACTCGTAAGTTCATCGCCGCAGTAACAAAAGTTCGCCACAGCATTCTATCCAGCAGTATCATGCAAGTTTTCAACACAAACACCTACTTATCGAAGATCCCTTATAATATTATCCTCTCAACGTTGTCTCGGTCTTCTTAATGGTCTCTTTCCCTCAGGCTTACCAACCACAATGGAATATAATCTTCGTTTTCCCCCATCCGGGCTACATAACCTGCCCACCTTAGTCGTCGCCATTTCATTATTCTTACAACATCTGGCGAGTCGTAAAGTCCGTGAAGTTCTTCATTATGCAGTCTACTCCAATCTCCACTCATCTCGTACCGTTTCGGCACGTATATCTTTCTCAAACCTTTATTTTCAAACACTCATAACCTATGTTTATCTCGTAGCGTCATACTTCAACTTTCGGAAAAAAAAAAAAAAAAAAAAAAAAAAAAAAAAAAAAATTTTAAATTTCAACTTTCTTGATATTAATCGCGGTGTTAGGAGTTTATGGACTGAGTAGAAATATGCGTTGCCTGATGCTAAGCGACTTTTTTATTTCTTTCGTTGCCTCGTTTTTGGTTGTTACATATGCTCCCAAGTATTTAATTTGTTTACTTTTTCTTTGTTCTCATTCTTAATTGTTATATATCTATTTCCTTCATTCCCATTATTTCGGCTTGTTATCAGATATATTGTTTTCTCTACGTTCATCTGCAGACCTATCATCGCTCGCTTCTACTAAAATATCGGTGTTACTTTGTAGTGCATCTATATCGTCTCTTAAATCTACATCAGCCGCGGTATAAAAACATTTGAGTCAAGCCATTCAATGTTAGTCCCTTGTTATCTTTTATTATTTTCTGAATCTCATATTCTAACGCAAAGTTAAACAGGAGTTGTGACAAGCCATCACCTTGTTTCAGTCCATTGCGAATCTCGAAACTATATGACTCATTATTACCTATCCGTACTCTGCTTATGAGGTGGCTGAGAAACGTCCTCACAAGTTGAACAAGTTTCTTCAGAATTCCAAATTGTACCAGAAAATTGAATAACTTTTTTCCTATTGATAGAATCAAATGCTTTCTTAAAATCAATGAATAGCTGGTGAACAGTTCCATTCTATTCCCATTTCTTCTCTAAGATTTGTCTCAAGACGGAAAATTAGACCCAAAGTGGATCTATTTCTTCTAAATTCACATTGGTGATCTGCAATTATTTTATTACGTATACGCTTAGCTAGTTAGCAGTATATTACTCAATACTTTGTAGCATGCTGTGAGTAACGAGATTACGTTGTAATTATTACGGTCCGATTTATAGCCTTTCTTATAAACCGGAACTATTATTGAGGTTTTCCATCCTTTGGACTGCTTCAATCTACTTGGACTATTTTCTGCTAAGATCTGTTGCTCTAAAATATTTTTTTTAAATGTGACCAGCTTGTAATGAAAATGAATACACATGAAAATAACGTGTTTTGTCCATTTCTTGATTTTACATGAGAAAGTTTTAAAATCTATAATCATCAGTGCATATCAAAGCAGAATTTCCTTTAGTAGACAGATAGCTTCATGATTTATCTCATTTCTCCTTTAAAAAAATGGACATAGCGCGTTCTTGTCTTGTTCTTTTGAAATCGAAAATCAACTTTAAAAAAACAATCTTAAACTAAGAATGAACACTCTATATACGTTTATAATTATTGTCTTCTGGAACATACAATATTTCAACTTTATTAACAGTTTTGAGCTCAAGGTGTAAATATATTTTTGCGATATTATTAAAACATCGATACTAAACGTCCACATTTAAAATACCATCAAAATCATGATTCTCAAATATTTGGAATACATGTTAAAGAATCGGATAATAATGATCTTCTCTGTCCAGAGTTTCCAAACCAAATTTCTTCAGCTGTGCTGGAAGTCTTCCTAACACTTTGATTTTATTAAAAGCATTGACGAAAAGTATCAGGTCCTCCTCTGTTTCCAATACATTTTCTAAACTCACCCAAAAAGATTTCCACTCTGATCGAGGAGCAACGTCACATATCTTGTTGATGAAATTTTCAGTTCTGTTTTGCCATTTGTGAATAAAAATCTCCTCTATATTTGGCGCTCTCTCGAGAAGGTTAACAAGGAAATCCTGAGATACAGTTGAATTTAAATGGACACTCTTAAGAAAGATATGTTGAGTGAGTGCATAATTGAGTCGCAGAGTCTCGTAGGTGCTTATAATCGTCAGAATATTTAAATTTTTACATTCAGCTAATATTAACGAAATGTCAATCTCGTCATGTACGAAGTAACGGAAGTATATAAATAATTCCTTGAGACTCTGCCCTTTATTAGATAAATACTCATTCACTCTGCTAAAATCGTTTTCTGACATGAATTCATCTACGATTGTAACTAGGCAATCGAGGATAGGCATACTGTCATTTGTTACATCTGACGACATATGATGAAATTTTAACTCCCGTATGAATGGAAAAATAGTCCTGGCCAACTTAATGATGCGATCTGTTAAATATCTAATTTCAACATGTCTTACTTTCAGTTGCTGACTTTGATTCTCCTGAAGACGCCATTGTCTTAAAATTAAATACTGAAATATTGAATCCAACCAGTCTCCAAAAACCTCAAGATTTTCTAAAAGTTCCAATGCGACCATCATACCACCGGGAGAAACATAACTTTTACTTATATATAATTTACGAAGAGTCGAACAAAGAGGGCTCTTGGTCCTGTAGTAGCGCTTGATTTCATTTTGCTCAAGACTGAGATCCCGTACAGGAATGAGTTGACAAACTGGAAGGAAAACATGTGGAAGCATCCAGAAAGTGCTTTCCCATTCAGAGTTATCGTCATCCCCGCTATAATCACTTAATTCAGTGATGTTTTGTGTCAGTCGATTAATACCTACGTCCGTAATCGGGGAGAATGATACATCTAATTCTGTCAGTTTGCAGCACTCCTTTCCAATAACTCCTAGTATTTCATCAGAGCAGATCACACGCAATGTCAAATGAGTCAGATTTGAAGCTGAAGAAAGTATATGCTTTAAACATTGATACCCTTCAGCTTCAGGGTGAATGTCAACATACTGATTGTTACATGTTTTGAAAGTTAACGATATTAATCTTTGGTTGCGTTCACTCAAGATTTCCAGTAAGCGGTTGAAATAAAATGGAAATATAAAATTCCTCATATCAACAACGACGTGTCGAGTATGTTCTTGCAGAAAGATTTCCAGCAAATATAACTGTTGTGGGTACTTGTATCGACTACTTAAAGCAAGAAGATGGTCTCGAATGGAAGATTTTTTGTTCTTGAATGCCGTTTCAGCCAGTTGCTCCAATACTGTTTGAGGCAGCACGCCAAAATATTTTCGAATGGTTCGGAATTCTTTGTAGAATTCTTTCATTTCCTTGTCTGTTGTAGGACACTGTTGGAGGACTAATTGAACAATTTGGGAATACAAAATATGTTGGAGACATTGTGGATTTCTTAACCAGACCATTGCGTTCAATATTATTTGATGAATCTGTAAATGAAAAGACAAGATTTCATCAGCCATCGTCCAAATAAAAGCCATTTGGATGGTTTTAAATATTACACATTGATATTGGACTCATCAATAACATTCTCTATAATGTAAACTTAATATAGTGTAAGTGATATACATCATATTCGATGACATTAGAGTGATAATTATTATATTACCTCAAAGGAAGCCACGTGAAAGTCATTCAAAAAGGAAGATAACTCGTTTTGACAAATCCTAAGAAGGGACTTCACAGTGAAGAGTTACAAATTGTGAGATTGAATGAAGAGGAAGAAGAAGAGGTTTGACATGTTGTAGATGAGAGAAAAGAAATGCAATGCCAGTACACTATGAAGGAAGCATGGGGCATGAAGAGTTGGACAAACAGACTCCAGTTGAACGAGTCATAGGATGGAACCAGCAAAGTCCCAGTAGCACACAAACGTTGAAAATACATGGATTAAACGTTAGTTCCGAAACGTTATGTTAACGTTGTAAATGTACTGAAATATCCGCCTGTTCAACGGTTTATTCGACGTTGAATAATGGTTGAGAAAGAATAATGAAGAAACTGATTTAGTTGCCCAAACCGAGCAGGAATAATTCCTATTGCTATACACATATTTAGTTTAAATTTATCCGTAGGTTTTATCACGATATACGGTGTTAATTTTTCAACAGCATATATTCCGAGCGGCTGCTGTGGGGTTCGAACACATTAACATTCTGCACTTCTAGTTGGTAGCTCGACGCGTTGACCACTTATCCAAGAATCCACATGGAGAGGTCACTACGTTGAAAATTGGTTTAAAATTCAATCTATTTTCAACGTGCACATGAAAACACCAAAATTAGTTTGTGTCATTAAATTAGTTTGTAATTATATTTTTGACATAACATTAGTAAGAAATGCACTAAACAAAATCTATTATACCATAGTTGAAAATAACATACTGAATACATGTTATATCAACGTCTTATCAACGCAATGACGTCTTTGTTGAAATATGATTTAAAAATAAACGTATTTTTTCAACCGATAACGGTTAATCAACAAAATGAACCTAAAATCAACGTAGAAAACACGTGTGTGTGCTACTGGGGAGAGGAATAAGGATCAGCTTCGTAAACTATAGGCACATGTGGTGATCGAGAATCGTTAGGTAATCAAGTAGTTTGCCTCACCAAGATTAAATTTCTCTGACTAATAGATTTAGAGGAAGAAAAGAAGCAGTTTACAGTGAGTTGTCACAAGCTGCAGAGCTCATAAAGTTTGAAAGGAGTTACCATTGGATGTTTCTTTCTAGTTACATATTATTATGGCAATAGTTGCAGAGGTCTACAGGTGCAAGTATACTGTTATCTTTGTTTTACAAAGTGGAAGATGAAGTGTTGAAGTGCTACGGATTCATCGAGATCCAAGGAGCTAGCTAGAAATTGGTAAATCGCTCTTATGTGAATGTTGGCTATCAACTATAATGTCTTATTATTGTTCAATCCCATAATACAAGTTTGAATCAGGAAAGATTCGCAGTAAATAAACAAGATATTGTTCTTTCGTAAGGTTCTAAAAGTGATTGTATATGAAGGGATGGAACTCCATCTGGACTCATTTGGCAATAGAATGAAAAAACCGTTTCAAGTCATATTAAAAAATATTGAGTTATTTAAATAAATTTTTATTCTGAGCAAAATTGTTATGGGTACATTGTAATGCATACTGGACCATTGTACTACACCTTGTGAACTAACAGATAGAGCCACTAGTTCAAAATAAACCCAAAATGGAGTTTTTCATCGTTTTCCCCTTACACTTCATATTTAATCCAAAAACACGTTAATTTGAAACGCATAGAGATGCTGTGCGAAATTACAACGTTCATCAAATGGTACACTTCCATTAATTTTAGAAACATCGGATAAACACGTAAATATTATCGACTTATCCCATAAGTGATAAATTTTTGCACCGTGAGGAAAGGAACGATAAGTTGCCAGGAACACTACCGTTAGTCAAGAAAATAGTCTCCATCGGACTCCACAACACTCTGCCACGTGTCAACAAGTTGTTCAATCCTTCCGCCGAAAATGTCACCGGTTTTGGAGGCAAAGAACTGGGTCACTGTTAGTTGCATGTCATTCTCATTTTGCAGTGTTTTCCCGGAAAGGTAGATTTGCAGGCTGCGAGAAAGACAGTAGTCTGTTGGTGCAATATGTGATGAAAACGCCGGGTGGATGAGTTTCTCTCAGCAACATTCCTTGATCGCAGAACACGTCCTTCTTGCTGTGTGTGGGTGCGCGTTATCACCGAGGATGAGTACACCCTTGCGATTAACCAGAGCAGGACGTTTCTCCAACAATGCAGTCCGTAAGAGTTCAAGCTGCTGACAGTAGACATCTGCATTGAAGGTCTGGTTACGTGGCAAGAGCTCAAAATGGATTATCCCACGGATATTCCAACAAACACTCAACATCACTTTGCAGGGGTCCCCCCTTTAAATAGCCACTGTCGTTTGAGTGTAATATTATGGTAGAGAACCCTGTCACCAATCTCTCCAGAAATCGCTTGCGTGTGTGACGGGTGAGCAGGGAACCGCAGATGTCAACTCGCTGCTGCTTCTGTTAGGGCGTTAACGCATGGGGTACCCATTTTACGAGTTTTCCACGTGTATCCAAGGTTCTACAGATGATGATGAACAGTCGAATAGGTGAAATGAAGTTCGCTAGCCAGTTCTTTTAACAGTTTATGTTGAATTTGCCTCCACTGCTGCTCGCAGGGCATCGTTGTCCAGCTGCACGGGTCCCCCTTCTCGTGGCTTATCGGTAAGGCTGGTCTCTCCAGACCGAAACCTCTGGAACCACCTTGGCACTTTTACATATTCACAGCACCCTGACCATATATAGCATTGATGTTCGTGCCGCTGCGCTAGCTGGATGTCCCTGGTAAAATTAATATAGTATTACATGCCACACGTTGTGCTCTGACACTACCATGATCAAACAAAGCCACACTCCAAAATGTGGAGTAGACCGTTCTGCTTCTACACACTGCTGAACAATCAAGTGGCCTATATGACTCAGCTATAGGAGGGAGGAGGTATATGTAAATTGTTACTGGGCCCGCAGGGCCCCAATGACCGGACTTCTGGCCACTTAGGCCACTTTCGTCCTGTGATGTAAAATTATTTTAAATGTGAAAAATGATATTAATTAGAAAACTGAATCAGATCCATATCAGGGTCAACAGCCGCACCCGCCAACAACCATAAAACCCGCCAGAGATAAATATTCTTTCTGTAAATAAATTTAACAATTGTATGTATATGTGAACTGGAAGTGGACAAATTATCTAGTTTGTAAATATTAATATAATTTATTATGAATTGCACGATTTCTTATTTGTATTTTTGACCGATCTACTTAATATTTAAAGGTGTATTTACTTGATGATTGATAGAGAGATTAATTATTAATTATTAAGGTGAGAGATGATGAAACTGGTGAGAAGGTTATGATAATATTCGATTCTTTAGCATTTAAATTGAAGTATTTTTTTTCTTTTTTTTGACCCCAAGACTTTTTCTGTCCCATCAGATGAATAATATACATACCGCTGTCTCACATTTCATCTCCGCAAAAGGTACAACAAGTTCAGGACAAACAGAGCGTACTTGAGTATGTTTTGTCACGTAGCATTAGTACAAATCACATTATCACTAAAGGGTTAAAAAAAAGGCTTTAAGTTCACAAAATATACTGATCATATAACTTTACCTTACTGTGCTGTTATGTTTCCTCTTATTTCTTGTTCCCTTAGGTGTGATATTTTAGTTGTCATAAAAATGAACAAATGACAACAAAACAGAGGTTTGAACAATGAGGAAACGTTTCATTTAAAAGCAATGAATATACAGTATAGTTTCCAAAATAATCATACTGGGTGCTGTATTTTATAAAATACATAAAACCAAATTAAACACACTTAAGTATGAATTAGCAAGAACAAAAACAATGTTTGTGAACTAAAAAAAATAGTTCAATAAATGTGTAAAATGCACAACGTTCCTCTATTAACGGAACGCAAGAAACTTGTAGTTTTCTAATTTTATGGTAAAGAAAACATAACAGTAACTAGCAATTAATTTAGTAACACAAAACTAAATAAAATCCTTACACACAAAATTCGGGAAATTGAAACCAAGTAAATAATATTACAAATGTTTCAGGATAAACTCTATAGAAATTTAAGAATCGAAATCCGTCTTTAAAGTGATACAAGTTCAACCAGGTAAAAGGATGCTTGATTCGACTAGGTTGGTCGCTACAGATAAAAAACGTGAGTTTCGGATGTAACGTCAAGGGTAAGAAAAGAAGGCGCATGTTGAATATGCACTCATTTTCATATGCTATTTTTTTTTTTTTTTAAGTGCTAAGGTTTTAAAAATATTAGATCAAACCCTGCAAATGTGATCTGTATATATACTAATAGCCAAATTAAAGGTAAAAGCATTTGATTTGAAATCCATCTGTCACTTATCAGAGAAAATATCACATTTAAGAAAACATTCTCTTGAAAAGGACAAATTGAACTACGCAAGTGAACAGAGGCAGGAATTTTTCAATAATTTAGTATATATATGATGAGCGTCCTGCGTAGACTAGTCAGTAGCGCGCTCGACTTCAGTGCGAGCGGTTCCGGGTTCGATTCCCAGTGGGGGCTCAAAATGTCGGTCTTGACCCAGCATCGTGAGGACAATTGGGGAGCTGTTGTGAATAAAAAGATAGTGTCGATCACAGTGAGAGCTTCGGCTCTCCTCTCCCAACCCGTCTGGTCATCGTGGGAGCAGTAGACCAATCTCCTCCCTCCGGGAAGAGGCCTCATCCAGTAGTGGATTGAATATGGCTCTGATTTACTTTATTTATATATTGAAAGGAGTCGAGCAGCCAAGCTGGACGATTTCACATGAACTAACCCACGTATGAAGTGCCTGAAACACTTTTGTATCTAGTGTATTATTCCAATTTTCATTTGGGGAGCAAACACACTTTTGGGGGGTACTGCCCCCGTG
>JAGDQP010045267.1:0-15641 GCA_022664845.1 Lepisma saccharinum
TATTTCGCTCTTCCCCATAGAGAAACTCTTAATTTCAATTATGAAGGAATTTAGACAAAAGTAGTCGGGGACAAGCCCCCTGGCCCCCCGCTCTTTAAGAAAATTACCTCTGCATATATACACACACAATGTTTGCTATTATATTTCGTCTTTCCCGTTAGAGAAACTATTATTATCAACTATTAGCAAATCTCCATGTAAATATACGGGGGGCAAGTCCCCCTGGTCCCCCGAAAACTTTCCTTTGTTTCTGCACGTACACTTTGACTACTTCAAAATTACATCTCTATACCATCTGGTTCATGAGATATATTTTTAACGTTGGTTGGCAACACTGACAACGCGGTTTCTGGGGAGTGGGAACATCCACAGCATGTTCCTATTGTTTCAAACTATGTTTACGCCAAGCGTGGTGCTGCTATGACTAAAACAATGGAAGCAATTTGAAAACAAAGATAATTTTATAGAAAGTGGCAACACTGGTAAGTGGTTACTTGGCAACCTCAGTGATTTTGTATTGTGTCGAATAATGTTTATGCCAAGTTTGGTGCAGCTAGGTCTAACTGAATCGAAGAAATTTGAACAATTGATTCTTTTTAGAAAATGGGCTGGCAACACTGAACCACTGCACCAATGAGGACGGTTCTGGTGGCTCTGAGCTAGTTTACTCATAACCTTTCGAACGACACCTCACGCATTTCTGTACCCCTTCTAGTTCCTGATATATATACGCGTATAATTAAACTTAAAGATTCCTTCTCAGAAACTTGCGTCACAGTTAGTTAACTGTATATTAAATGTCAAGTTCATTCATCCATGTTTCTAAATATTAGCTTTGGCCTTGCATTCTATGGCTTTATTCCAGAAAATTACTTCATCCTGAACTGAAAGGACTTGGTGCATGCAATCTGTACCAAGTGATGCAATGAACGACTTCCAGAATGTTCTTTAAAGGATCATTATTGACGTCAAAACTTCTTTGGTAGGTACCGCCAGGTCTTTACAAAGGATCCAGCTCAACGACAATGCGATACTCATTAACGAACCATTCATGTTACCCAAATCTCCCTCTAAAATGCAAACGAGAAAAGAAAAACAACGAAGATTATACTGAACAGTTGCGAAACGTACGTAGAAGGAATGAAGTACTGTACAAAACACAACAGGTACAATTATGAAGAAGGTTCATGTTGAATTTATGATGTACGGGCTGGTCTAGCACAGTTCAGCATGCTACATGAGCACTTCTTTCACTGGATGCTAGTAACTTCGTGCTTGGAAATACACTTAAGTTCCAGCGAAGAAGAAAAATAGAAATCGGAAAGAGAAGAGCAAGTTAAAGAGAAAATTATGGAAAAGAAAAAGAGAAGAATGAAGCTAACGAAATGGAAGAATAAGGATAAGTGGATGGAAGCCAACACTGCACAATGGCCACACTTCTTTCACTTGTCAATAATTTCATAAACCACCAGTGAACAAGGTGTTGGGAATTGAAATTTTCACGCTTCCCTTCACCTCTCTGATTGGCTCAAATTGAGAACTTTCTACGCTCTATCTTCCATCATTGGCTGAAGTTTTAAAGCGTTAGGTAAGAATATGCTTGGTAAAATAAAACAATTTGCTGCTTAAGTATTATCGAACAATCTTCCAAGTGGTAACATGTATTTTGTTTCTTTATGTACAGGTAGTTGTGGCATGAGCCTGTCACATATCTTAGTAATGATGTACCTGAGGAGGGAAGGCGAAGGTAGCGGCCAAGAACTTAGTCTGGGTACCATACTTGTCTAGCTTCAATCAGTATGACCACCAGGAGGATTCGAACCTACATTCTTTAACGCAACTGATCCGTATTGACACAATCTGTGAAAGGAGTTCCTTTTATTGTTATATCACTCAGACCTCGCGGTACACTAGTTAAAGCTACGGAGGTGGTGGTCAGTAGTGGGGAGGCACGCAAGTTTTGAGTTTTGCTGGCGGCTATCATTAATGAGGTTTTCCAAATTTGCTTCAGGATCTCCGCACTCTATTGTGATTCGAAGTATTTTAGAACGTAAAGTAGACAACACCAACTTAAAGAGGCACATTTCGTTTACATTCACCGGGTAAGAGTATTGATAAATCAGAAGCAATATGAGGAAATTTATCGAAAATTTGCTTCATAAATTGTGAATGTAAATCTTCCTCAATATACCTTGCCTTCGCCTTGGACAATGTGATTTTCATTTTGCATTTTGCCTTTAAGTGCTTATAAAATTTTCTTATCCTTCCGTTGGATAGTATTAACAATAATTTTCAACAAATACAAGGGCCGTCCAGAAAGTAAGTTGCATCATGGCCAACAAATAGCAGGCCATGCGTTGCGAGAGGCTACTGCACGTGCGTGAGAGATACCGGTACATCACTTAGCAATCTTATGCAAGAAGTGGCACTTCCCGATTGCTTACGGATTGAACCTCACTGTCCATGGGGGATGGAATAAGAGCAGCCATCTTCAAACTCTACAACGATGCTACTACGAGCAGTCGCTAAATGTCACCTGGCACATACGAGATTGCCAAGTCATGAATCTCTCACGCACGCGCACTAGTCTCTCGCAACGCATGGCCTGCTATTTGTTGGCCATGAGGGAAACTTACTTTCTGGAAGACCCTAGTAGTATCGGTTAATTGATTACATTTTATGGGTTACACGAATTCGTGACATTCAATCCCGATCCATGACATTTAATTGGCACATAAATACTTTTTTAATAGCACAGTGGTTTTGCATTGTCTATAACGTTTCAGATGTATCACTGCCGTTTTGTGTTATCTCTTGTTCATTGGTCCGCATATCAAAAAATAGTTCCGACCTATACTGGAAGGAAGAGAAATAGATGTTTGTTTTACGAATAATGAAACCGGAAGTAAATACAGTTGAGTCATGCCAAATAGTACGGATAACAAATATTTCGCGAAAAGGAGTATTTTCTTCACCTTTTAAAGATAAAGAAGCAAAAGCGCTATAGGAGACATCGACATTTTCACACGCCGAAAGTAGGTTGTAAATCATGTCAGAAGATCTCCAGAACCAATTTAAGACGACCACCCTCTCTTGCGCGTGGTTTCTCCACCGCCAGTGGAATGGAATAGAGAGACAAGATAAGGTTGCTTGTTCCCATCTTCCAATACCAGCAGATTCACGTTGCAGCTGCAGGTTGTAAAGAAAGAAAGAAAAACGATCGATGCACACACGAAAGTTGAAAAAAGAAACCTCCATCACATTTTTCATCCATTTTCTCCGATCACCATTTCCTTTTTCAGTCTTTCTTATTGGTTTCTTATGACCCAACAGATTGTTCAAACATTTTTACAAGGTAGGTGTTTCCCTGTGATACTTATTCTTGGGAAAGGAAACCACGTTTGGTGAAAAGACCTTTTCTAGTGATGTCCTGATTTGACACGATTTCTTTTTTCTTTTTCCTACAGCAAAAGAACATATCAAAAGATTTCTCAGGTCTTTAACCTGAGAAAAGGCAAGATTTACACGAACTCTTTTAACTTTTGAAATGACTGTTCGATCTTCCTTGCATCAAAGTACGATTATCCATGCTGGTTCTATTTTCCAATTCTTCACCCCCACTCGTCCCCAACACACACACATGCACTTTAAACGTCGTAACATACGTCTTCTACTTCTTCAACACGTGTCTTTCCTACGTATCTCGAACTCATCACTATTTGTGGTAAAAACTAGGTCGGTCATGATGAGTCTAGAGTGTTTATTGTCGAACGGCAAATTGACATTTTTTTATATATTTCTGAAAGGCTTTTGACAGTGGATCACAATAGTTTGGTAGTGTTGGTTTCCTCCCGCCGGGGTCAAATGAATGCAGTGGTTCGGAGTAATTTACCATAAACTATAGATCCCCCTTTTAGGAACAACACCTCGTGCAACTCCATGAGTTCAAACTATGATGTTAAATGGCAGAATCTACAAGAAACGCAAATGCAGTGTAGAGAATGATTGCACATAAGAGGTGGATGTTTGAAGGATAGTTTTAAGCAAGGTGACAGACCACAGGATGCATTTTTTTTCCAAAACTAAACCTCAGCATCTGTTTTGAAACGTGGCATAATATTTGGATGCTTTCGTTTTCAGCTACATGTGAAAACACTGTATATCTCCAGCAGGTAACAAAATGAAGAGTACCCGTACACGAATTGTAAAAATAACAAAGAGTTTCCCTACTTTAAATCCTTTATACTTGTTCCGAAGACAGTAAAACATAGCATTTAAGGATCGCATAGTAAAAACTTGTCGCTTTATGTGAATAAGAAATGTTGTAAGCAGTGTCTGATTATGTGGGACTCGCCCAAATCACATTTGGAACTGTATTAGGTGTTCCTGACAGTATGGTTATGATCCGATTAGTTCACGCTCTACATACTCTTGGTAAAGCTATAACATCAACCAACCAGAGCGACCTACGTAAACCAACGAAGTCAGGAATGATGTGACAGAAACCAAATTACCACCAAGAATATATTTGAAACTTTAAAAAAAAAAACGAATACTTTCATTTATAACGCTAATTTAACAACACCAGAATTTCTCTTCCTCAGCCACGCCAGGCAAATGCCGGGATAGCACCTTCAACATAGGCTATGGCCGACACCTTCCTGATCCTTTCACCTTCTTGAAAGGCCTTAGATGCCTACAGGCCATAAATAAAATAAATACATTTTAAAATAGCTTTCAATTGTAGAATTGTTTGTTTGACTTCAATCACCTCCTTAGATTTTTCAATAACTATAAATGTAAAATATTTATTATAAGATGTTATTAGAATAATGAATTATTGAGCTTCTACTAATTAAAAATATGTTTAAAGCTATTTTAAAAGTATCTCCTTACAAGATATTGAGTTTTTGTTTCAAAATGGTTACATGTCATTTTAAAATTATTTTACAAGATTTTGTTACTATTTGTGTGGTGATTGTTGCCAGTGGAACTGTTTCCAATTCTTTGTACTTCCGTATCTTTTGGGGAAAGTCTATCAAATAGTTAAACACGTAGACTGATCAACTAATGATTTAACTATAATTTTCAAATCCGGGGGGACAGCATGAAGATGAAATAGAAATAAGTACATGGAACTCACACAAGAAGATAAGTCAGAGAGCGTTAAAAAGGCGATTTTTGTTTACATTCCTCATTTTTTATAGCCATGTATTGTATCATAATCAACTGAAGTATTCAAGCTAACAAGGCTTATACAGAATAGTTTATTATTAAATATTAAAAAAACACACAGTAATCGTAACAGTTTTAGTGTTCTATCAACACTTCCTTCAGACAAAACACTATGTGAGTCCGTCATAAGCACGAGAAGGCTGGGAGATAAGACTAAGTAACAAGGCTAAGTCAGCCTTCTCGTGCTTATTATGAACTCACATTTTTTTTGTCTGAAGGAAGTGTTGATAGAACACTAAAACTGTTACGATTACTTTGTGTTTTTTTAAAAATAATAAACTATACTCCATAAGCCTTAATTGTTAGCCTACTTTAGTAAGTTATGGATACAAAACCTCAACATAATTATATTCACATTGAAGTGTTCAGTTAGAAATATCTCCACTAAACGTTCCATGTGTATTTGTTCTTCAGAGAAGTCCTGTAATTTTAGAAACACTTAAAAAAAAAAATATTTTAGAGATGACTTAATTATTCATGAAGAACATGTATTAATGACTAGAAGAGCATAGTTTTCTCCAAAATATATATGTAAATAATGGAAACACAAAGTACTCTGCTGTTACAGAATATCTGAAAAACTAATTTTCCTTTTTAGTATTAAGGAAAGCTTGGATCCTTTTCATATTTTCAGTGAGAAACAAGCTTGCTTAAAGTTGAACATCTGTCCAAATTCCCATTCGAATATCATCTCTTTAGAATTTCAAATTCCCTCTTTTTTTGTTTTAGGAAAAGACGAAAGAAAATTATATATATATATATATGAGAGAGAAAGAAAGAGAGAGAGAGAGAACGATGTTGCTTTGAGAAATGTAAAGAGTGGATATAAATAGACACGAAAGATAGTCCAGAATTTTTTATCTTTTTTTCGCCTTTTTTCTTTTTCCTGCTGCTTCATAAAACCAAATATTCCTCAAAGGGAATTTCAGATATGGAACAGAAATTATAATTTCCCTTCATGGACGTACACTGGTAATTTTCCTACTGTGACGTCTTTAATCACAAATTTGCTTTCGTCATTATACCGTATCCAGTTTTTTTTTAGGGACCGATAGCTTTCATCTATCTCCCTGCTCACGTACTCATATACAGGGTATTTTAAAAATCGATGGTCAGAAATTAAAAGGTAGATTTTTTTTGGACAGAAATAAATATTTCGTTGGACGAAACGTAAAAGTAGTCCTAATTCCGGAGTTTGGGGCAACCGAATGTGGGGTAGGGGAGCATCGTCACAAATTATGTCATATCTTTACATACACGGTGTTTCAGAAGTAAGTGAATCACTTTCGGAAAGTGATTCTTGACATCAAAACAAGAAAAGAAAGTACCTATAAACATGGGTGAAATTACGCTTCGTTTTAGAGATACGGACAGCGTTTCCAACGTGGAACCCAAAGTCGACACCTACAATAGGAAGAAAATTAATAATTCTTAATAAGTCAGAAACGATGCATTGAATGAAAATTTAGTTCGTGGAAATTTCTTTCCAACAAGATGGTGGATATCAGGAGTGAAAACATGATGTCACCGGATTATCACTGTTGCTAACCTGAAATAACGTTTACATTCTCAAGCAACACTTTGTCGTGTTATTGAATATTTGGCATCTCCTAGGTGACGGTAAACAACAAACGTAAATCACACACCACAGTGTTGCAAACTATGGATAATACACAAGATGAAATATCCTAGAAAAATACGTAGTTTGTATCGCGGAAACCTTTTGTTTCCGAACATGTGGATAGAACATATTTGACGGACAATTCACTGAATTACAAACAACACAAGTATTCCTATTAAAATAATCATTATATACTTGATAGAATGATAGGGACAATTGAAATATGTTTGAGCATAAATGTTTAAGATCTCTATTTTCCCTTTTACTGAATTAATCAGTTAAGTATTGTAGTATTGTTTTTACGCAAACCACTTTTACTTTATCTGTGAACCTTTAAAACCTACCGCACCTAATCAAGAATTTGCTGTATAATCAAAAGTGTTTATTAAGAGAAAAGCTTTTGAATAAATCCACAATTCTTCTCTGTAAATAGAAAATAGGAATTTTCTACGAAAAGTTGTATTTTTCTTTTATTTCCGTTCCTTTCGGTTGAAACTCTTGTATTTATTTTCAAATAGCATTATTTCTGTTTTTGTTCACGGAGGACTATTTCCACATGTGATTGTGTACATTTTCAAAAGCCACTTGGAAAGGAAGGACTGTTATTTTATTTTTGGAAGTCCCATTTTGTAAGCTTCAGTAATCTTTTGTGCTGACCTGACATCGTTGTCTTTAAATTCCCTTTTTCATCCATTGAATGAACTTACCAACCCTTGATCTTTTAGAAACGCTACGGAAGACGATCTCCTGCGATTCTCACGAAGATTTAACCTTTCATCTCTTTCTTTGTGTCCCTTTACCCCGTACTGTTCTCCCTCCCCCTCTCTCTCCCTGTTTCTCTCTATCTCTGCATCTCTCTCTTTCTCATCCTCACGTTCAGAAAAACAACCAGGAAACGCATTTTTCTTGATGCTACCATATTGGACGTTGGGTTGGATCAACACAAAGGTCGTTGTCTTCTTGCAATGTGTAGGTGAGAACTACGTAGAACAACGGATAATAATATTCGAGCTACTAAGACGGATTTTTTGGGGGGGGGGTAGATAATTGGAATGCAAGTAGGCAACTACACCAGATTCTACCTACTTATGTAATACGCGGTCGCTTTTTAACTTTACGAGAGTCCTTCACATTTAAAAAAAGAATTAAAAAACGTCAGAAATCCTGTAAAATTGTACAAGCTTTCATTCACAAACTACTGATGGATGAAATGTTTATGTATCCTTATATCTTTGCGTTCAATTAAATGACGATTTTCTTAATTTAAATATCTTATAGTAAAATAATATTTTGATCAAGTTGTTAATAAAAGAAAGCATTGTAATCTTGATGTGCTCTAAGATTATGAGTGTATAAACTGTACTCCCTAACTTCAGACCAGAGAACTTCCAGACCCAGATTCGAAGCAGATCATTGGAAAGAGTAACAAATCACCGCTTATTATATAAACGGTTAATGGTCAATGCCATATTGAAAATCAGCGTAATCAAATTTACAAATATAAAATACAAATTGATTCTTTCTTTTCGCTACAACTTACAGATTAAGCTATTTACATGTACACTATTTCCTTTTAATTAACAGCCATTACGAAGTGTAATAAGAAATACTATTGAAATATCTCCTGTAGGAGTATTTCAAACATGTAAGTAACACTATATCTGTACTTAAAAAAGATAACATTATGACTTTTATGCATCTAAGGCTCAGGCCGGGATAGGGAAGGGAAAATATTAGGGAAGGTGTCGGCCTATGTTGAAGGTGCCATCCCAGAATTTTCCTGGTGTGACTGAGGAAAACCCCTGGAAAAAACCTCAGTCAGGATGGTCGGCCGCTGGGATCGAGCCCACCACCTTCCGAAAGCTACACCAACACTCTACCGCTGAGCTACGTAGGAAATGGGGGAATAAAACAGTATACATGTTATGTTTGTGAAATTGGTACTTTGAATCATGTGTCAGCATGTTATTTCATTAAAGTGGTTAAAGGTGTCAGCATGTTATTTCATTAAAGTAGTTAAAGTGCTGGAAAGGCTCATATAAATTAAAGTTTAGCAAACATTTTGTCCTCAAAGGAACAGAGATTGGTGAACAATAGTTACTAGGCTATTTTTATTATTTATAGAATTAAACAGAAAGAAAGTGTTACACCTTCTAATAACGTCACAATTGTTTGGCGAACATTAAAAAAAATGAAATACATATAGGAAGGAATCTTCGATTATTTATTATGCTATTAAAAATTAAGGATATAATATCAAAAACGGATAAGTGCTATTTGGGCAGAGTTGCCCACAAGACGAGACAGAGTAATATCTATGGAGAAGACGACGAGACAGAAGGCTCGTAATATACAACATACATATTTTCGAGACGATACATATTCCGGACGAGACATTGTCGAAAGGAGACAGTCTCAATCTTGTCTTGGGAGGAACACTAATTTTGAGGAGCATGAATTTAGTTTAAATATTATGATACTGTGAATCGTTGTTGGTATATTTAAAGCTCTTTTGGCTGGCTTCGGTCAAAGTCCCTGTTCGCATTGTTCCATCTTTTAATGACATTTCGTCCCTCTTTTGACATGACAGTCTTCAAATATTAATATATTCTTGAAGAACAATCTATCGCCGAGAATAATTACTACAATTAATGTGTACAAGTTAGAGTTAATATTTATTCACGTTGATAGTACAATAATCTTAACACGTTATTTCAGACCCTTTTAGTACTAAATGGTATTTAAATAGCGAAGAGAAAAGATATGCATTGAGCATGCGCAAGACGTTCACGAAAAGTTAACTTGCGCATCTAAAATATGTTTATTAATAATACCTATGGAAATACTTTTTTGACAAAAATATTTAGGAAAGTTGGAATTGTGTTAGTTGAAATGCTTATTAACGTTATTCCTAGAAACGTTTGTTTGAGCGTTAAATTAAACAAACAAAAAAAAAAACCTCTAATTTTAATCCGAATAATAGAAAACAAAAACGTGTTAACAGCAAAAGAAGTCAACAGGTTTTGAAATGAAAAGAGGGATATAGCGTATAACTAAGTTTCAGATTATTATAACAAGAAATAGTGTGTAAAGTAGTATTCAAGTGAGTAACACTTAAATTCAGTTCTTAGAAAGTTTATTAATTATTAAAGGTAATATTCCAAAACGTGAAAATGAAAGAAGCTTTTGTTAGATAAAAACCTTCATGGAATTGCTAAGAATTTCATTTTTTTCAATGACTTTTTCAAGTAATCCTTCCACGAACTTCCATTCCTACGTTTGAAGAGCACGCCTTTTCTTATAGCTGTTTTCAAAAAAATGTTTAGATTTAGTTCTCCGTTTCCCCCCCTCTTTTGTAATGGGAAGTTTATTTTTCTTTATTAGTTTCTTTAAGAATGTCGGTGCAAGGTTTTAATTTTTAAAACACAAAAGGATAATTCCACACGTGGCTTACACGAAATCAGACAGCTTCTAGGAAGTTAAATTATTGAATAAAAAAAATAATACTTCAAAATTGAAACACTGGTACAGATACAGATAAGTGGAGACAGATAACTAAGTACTGTATTCCAGCACATGGTCGGTGTTTTCCATGAAAACAGAAATACACAAGAGAGAAAAAAACTGATACATGTGACTGACACGATAAGTAAAGAACTTAGCATACCGGATAGTACGCTAGAAGTTCTGTTCTGTTGGTTGTGCAGCAACAATCAAAGTGAAGGAACAATCATCAGTCGCATTGTGTTACAGGAATTTAAAAGTCCGTGATAATATGACAACTACAGGACGATAGCTATTGTTACTTACAGGACACGAGGATATGAGTTTGACAACATGTTCCGTGAGAAACTAGCGATGAGTAACATTTAGGACAACAGAAGTGAAAAAATGAAGCGAATGAACCCAAATCTAGTGATTCCGCCAGACCCCCTCCCTGCGGGGGGTGCAACCCACCCGAAATTCTCGACAACATCCCAACTATAAAATTTTTACGGTCAAAAATTGATAGAAACCATGCAAAATTCCACTTCTACCCTCTCAATTTTGACTTGACATCCCCTAAACTGAAAATCCTGACGGAATCCCTGCCCAAATCTTTCATGTAATAAACAGAAATAACATATGACACACAAGTGACTTGAGCGCGGTCGCCCACCCATCGTAAAGGACCATACAGGACAGAATTACGTAGAAGAATCGTGATACAGGATACATGATGTAAATGAAAAAGATAACACAGTGTAAATACAGTTAATTCTGCACAGGACAGAACTTTTTTTTGGCCTATAACAGAAAGTATTACAGTTTATAATATACAAATAGGGTAATAAACCTGCTTATAGTAGTATCAAATCTTTTAAAGATTACATTTATAGTATAGTTAGAATGATTACATTCCCATGATCTAGGTGTAATATTAATTTAACAGCAATTTATCAAGATTTTTTTTTAAAAGCTATAACTTTATTTAATAATATTGAATGTTTAATTGTTATCTATAGCATTGAAATTTGTAGAAAGGATAATATTGATTATGTATTCCACACTTCAGTTCATTATTATTCTAAGCATCAAGCTAATTTTGTTACTGTTTTCGGTATGCATACAAAAGAACGAAGTAAGTGCAGCCATCTTCGCTCCTCAAAAACCTCGTGGATAGTCAATGAAAAGAAACAGTATGAGAAGAATTTTAAGATATTTTAAAGTCATGCTTTGCACCACCTACCTGACCAGAAAGGCGACTTGCTCGCATTGGGGTCCCAAGTGGCCCACAGCTGGGCTGAGATGAACGGCGAAGAACAGAAGATATAACAGGCGATTACGACCACTGTTAATTTGACAGTCTTAATTTTAGCCCTGGAGATTCCTTTGATGGAGTGTGTCCGGGGATTTACCGTGAGCTGATTTGAACTTCCTCCGCCTCCGGATCGCATATCTTGGAGATTGGAGGCAACACCTTCGTTCAGAAGCATGACGGGTCTTCCCCTGGGAGTTCCCGGGGGTGGCGGAGTTCCCTGCTGCTGACACATCGCGCAAGAGGAAGAGGATGTCTTCCCATTCTGAAGAGGAGCTGTGAAGTCGGTGTCAGTCGTAATGCAGTTTTTATCGGAACCACCAGTATCCCAGTAGTATTCTGTTTTGGAGGAACTGGTTGATTTTTTAAATTTCGCACACAACTTCACCACACGGTTATTTCTTAAACTTAACCGTCTGTGGCTGTCACCACGCTTCAAGTTGAAGTTCATCCAAATGGCGCGACAAATGCAAGAGTATGTAAACACTAAAATCACTAAAGGAACAAAAAAGACGGATACACCATACCACGTCACATACGCGTTCTGTCCCCACGGCTGCACGAAAGTGGCCCAACAGTCATAAATCCCTGGCGCTAGTTCTTGGTACGAAAAGATAAACACTTGTGGCAGACAGAATGCTAATGAGAGACACCACGACACTATGATCATAATCCGTGATCGTCGAGCTGTCCATGAACAATACGAAAGCGGGAAACAGATTGCCTGGTATCTGTCTATGGCCGTCATCACTAACACATATGAGCTCAAGTACGGTCCTAGTATCTGCATAAATTTTATAAATTTACACAAAAAATTCCCTCCAACAAACCTGTAGGTTATTTCCCAGCCAATTTGAGACAGAACGTTAAAGAACGCTGTAATTAAGTCCGCTATACTGAGGTGCAATATGAAATAGTACATGCGGGTTAACTTCCCGCGACGTGCATACAAGGCCAAAAGGACAGCGCTGTTACCCAGAACGGTAAGCACAAAAATTAAGGCCAATGTTGCGATTTCAAATTTGGCCAAATCTTCGTCTCTTTCTGGGGGTGAGGCCACAGTAGACACATTAGGTGTTGTCGTGTTCCATTCCGTTGCATTGTTGTGGATGAATGGCTCTACGCTCGTCATCCATTCCTCCTCCATGACTGCTGATTGGTTGATGAATCACCCAAATGTGTTCACGGCTACCTCCACCTTTGGCGAATGAAGCGAAGGGTCATCGCTTTTATGTCATCGTCACCGGCTTCCTCAGGATAAACCTGGAAGAAGACAAAAAACAAATTTAAATAGGAAGAGAAATAAAGTTGAAAGGATATCAGGTTTAGAAAGTTTTATATAGAAATTACAACTGTATAGTAAATAGCATCACAAACTAGCGATCAAGATCATCGGTTGCAACCCATTATTATCAGTAAAGGATCATTATATTTTGGCATCAAATGTACATCCGTGCTCCAGAAATTGAAGATTGATCGAGTCTTGAGAAATATATGTCGGATGCTTGTGCAAAGAGGGTTAAGTCACTAAACTCCATTTCTGAGTTTCAAGTATCACTGGAAATAGAAAAATATTCTCTACACGTGTGTATATAGGTTGGTAAGTCAAATTCAAAATTGTACCGTAAGTATCATACTATGATTTGAACTTCCAATTCCATTTTCCATTTCCCTTTGCGCAAGCACCCAAGATATGTCAACATATTTTTTAGGAAACATTTTCATTCACAATTGTCTTAAGTAGCACACTTATGAGGAGTTCAAATGCCATTGACGAGGGAGAAAGTACGAGATAATCGTTCATAAATGACCCGAACGTATATGTGATACAAAATTACCATATTTTTTAAATAGAAGATTTCTTTGCATAAAATATGACACTTCTGTGGCACATATATAAAAGATGATCTTGAACCTTCTTGTATTTGTCAATGTCACTTGTATCCCTTGGCCTCTGGACTCGACATATCCAAGGACTCGTCATAACGACCCATACACTTTCATATATTCCTGTCATGATCTTATGTCGCTAGTACCTCTAACCATTTTGTAATAACCGCCTTCTAATGTCGATAAGATTATCATCATTAGTATCACAGTACTTTCCTACCAAACACACCTTCAATATTTAGTAGAGCGACGGAAGTCGAAAGGAGCGAGGTGTGAGCTGTTGACTGGTTGTTCAAAATATCAAAAAACACTGAACTGCTGAACAAGGCTATATTATTCGTAAAAAATAAATTACATGTAACGTTTCGACCTTCTAGCACAAAGATCTTCAGCAGACAAGTTTTGCAATGTTCTTTGAATGGTATGTGGTACTTCTGCTTCACAACATGGCTGTGCAGTTGTTTGATTTGTAGGAAAGGGGGTAAAATCTTGTAGATCGTTGTGACAACTTTTTGTATATTAAAGCTGCATGTGTTGAGAAATACTGAATGTGGGAATTATGGATCAAAAGCTTTGTAAAAGTCATTATATTAGTTATTTTCAGGTGAGATCGACCGCTGTTTTCCGGAAGACGCTCACAAACTAGATAATCCTTGTATTTTCAATCAACACTTACAAGTTAATAGACTTCAACTCTTGATTAATTGTAATATACTCAGACAGTCGCAATAATATAGCAAGTTAAAAGTGTCGGACAACTAAGAGTGAAGCATACCGTAGTAGTGTACAAACACAGATGTTGCACGCTTATAAGAAGCCACGCCTCGTGATTTTTTTAACAAGTAAATTTTACATTGTATTTGCTTTAGTTGACGATACAATAGGTCTTTGACAAGAAGTTTTAGCCTCGCGTGCATCTATAAAACTACTATCATACAATCATAGAAAAATGTTTAGTGTGCAATTTATTTCTTAAAGCACACTTCAAACAAGCTTTTTGTTTCTTTCAGAAATAAATTTTCAATTAGAGAAGGGAAAAGACGGCCTTGGAATTAAATAAGATACTATCTTGGCAATCATTTGGTATCTTGAATCAAGGTCAACTCTGACGTTTTCCTTTTCTAGTGCAAAATAAATAAAACTAACTGTTTCAAATACTTAATTTAATTTTGGTTAAATTAGTGGGCTTATCATGACCTGTCTTCATCACAAATCTGCGGGAAACTTAGCAGCCACGGCTTCTATTCTAGTATTATCCCAAGATTCGTTTTCTGGAACTGAAGAAAATTCTGTAAAACCGCTTTAACATTTTTTCTACATGACCAGGGTTCGAACGTAGGCCACATCTTCACTCCTGATTCCAAGAAACGAACCTCTGGAACTAGGCTGACGACACGGCTGGACAAGTGTTGACAAGATTATGGAGTTTCTGTCGGTCAGCTGTAGATAATTAGTTATAAGCCTTACTTGTGTTTAAATATTGTGTGTTTAATGTACTGAGCCACCGCGGTCCATCTAGTACCCGTGTGTAGACGTTAGGTTGCAGTTTCTGGGTCAACATTGAGGGAGGGACACTGGTTCGAATCTTATTGCCAGTGCTTTCCTCAGTTTCAACATGCAGAAATAGTAACTTATACTAATGCTTTAAACGATCTCCAGGTGGCCGAGAGGTTAGCGCACTCGCTTTATTAGCACCTGGTCCCAGCTGGTGTATTTTGAACGAAGTGGTTCGGAACCTACTTTACTAAAGACTGTAGATTCCGTTCTTAGTAGCTCACAGTTCGTTTAGGATGTTAATAACAAATCAGTCAACTAATGCTCTGAACGCTAATTTTCTCATCTAATTCTCAAAAAGAAGATTCGTCACGGTCATGCCTTTCTCCGCAACTTCCGTAACTGCCGGGCCGCGATGACTCAATGGTGTAGAGCGTTCACTTCTGGTGCTTGGGGTAGTCGCTTCGAACCCTCCTCGTACCCTGTGAGCTTTGTGGTGGATAATCACTGGTTGCGTGGATTTTTTCGGGGTTCTTCCGTTTGCTCCCACTTACTTCATTCCACCAATCCTCCCATCATCATCGGAAGTTGCCTAAAGGTCTT
>JAGDQP010045268.1:1764-15641 GCA_022664845.1 Lepisma saccharinum
TTGTAATGTAAATGGCTCTGACAGACTTCAGCGTATTGAAGTAACTCACGTTTCTAGATATAGCTGACTTGTCAGTAATATTTGAATTAGTTACATCAACAAAAAAGTTATTTATTAAATTTGGATCATTTACGTTGCTAGGAAAACATGCGAAGGATTTGCCTTGTGCACTCCTAATTTACGAAGTTTATTCCACACAGCTTTTGGGCTACTGCTGTTATTAATATGATAGGAGAAATAAGCTACTTTCTGTCTTATAACGGTTGTTGTGAAGTTACGGAGCTGTTTATACTCATCCCAATGTATCAATATTTGCAATTTTGTTCGTTTATATTTAAGTGCGCATTATCTCCTAATTTCATTAACAACTGTGTGTTGCTTGAAATGTACGGTAGTTTGCAGGCTGTTATTTTAGCAGTGGAAATCGGGGCATGTTTCTCAAATATGTCTATAAGGAACTTCTGTAAAAAATCAACTTTTTCATCGATTGATTCATATGATTTGAGTGCATCCCTGTTAAATGATCTTGCACTCTGATAAAATTCACGCTCGTCAAAGTGTACTGTTACCGCCCATAAAAATCATTTTATCAACTTCTTATACAGGGCAAAAACTTGCTGAACACTCTTTGAGGAACACTGTCTTCCGAGTTGCTGTGGTTCAGTTGATAGAGCGCTGGATTCACATGCAAAAGGTCCTGCAATCGAATCCAGCTGTCGATCTTCCAGAGTTTTCTTTCTGGCTTTCAACTCGGTCATACCAAGTTAATTTAGGAATGGCTGCTTTGAATTAGGTTTTGGCCTACTTACTCCTTACATCCCTCTCCTTCACCTTACCCCAGATTGAGTTCAAGGTCATAAATACAATTAAATTATTAATTTTTACTATAATTACTGCCGAGATACATGAGAGATATCACAAATTGAAGATCCCGTGCAAGAAGGAACTCCATTTAATCACGGTTTAGAAAACATTTTTTTTAACAAAATATGTTTTACATATGCTCAAAATCTTTTAGAACATGCAACAAAAAATATTTTATTGAAATTGCTTTTGTGTTCTGAATATTATTGAAGTATGAGTATCGAAGACGTTCTCCCTTCTTGTATCGAAGTCTTCAATTCTAAAGCGGGAAACAAGTTTCTTGTTCACCGCGAGATGGCAGCAAGAAACATCGCGTATCCCATTGACATCTATCGGCATTAGCTTGAACCTCCTTCTGGTCATTTTACGGAGTTGAGAGGAGAAACTTCGTAAATGCATTGTCAAGTCTCACAATGACAGAAAAAAAGTATCTTTTAAACACTTAAATATTAAATAGACGAGAACAAATTATGTGTCTGACTAACAGTGAGTATTTGATCTGGAGGGTGGGGATAGTTTTGGATTTCATGTTTTCTGAAAAACTTTTCCTTCCCGTTTTGCTTCCTGCTTTTCTTTATCATCAGTAGCAGGTATTGGCATATGGCGGACAATTATTTGTATCTGATGAAAAAGAAAAACTATTGGATATTTTCCATTCGTGAAAGTTGTACAAACCGAACGTTGCTGAATGGGATAATTTTTCGTTTAAGATTTTTACAGAAAATCACAATTTCTTGTATTATGAACAAACATCCATACGCGTGCGCACGGGTGTCAGGAGTGTCGTTTTAGGGAGAAACTACAATATAACACAGTACAAGCCTTTATACTCGGAGATAGGACATACTGCAGATGACATTAATTGTTGAATACCGAGAATTTATGTTTTATGGAATAAACTAGCACGCATTCATCTTTGGCGATGTCTACAAAAATTGAGCTGAGCGAGTTGACGTTTATAGTGCGAAACAGATTATTTTGCTGGAAGTAAGAATGTCGTTGCACGCACAAATTAATTTTAAAGAGGGTATATTACATCTAAGTAAAAAGGATATGATTAAGGTGGACCAAGAAAAACAGTAAGCCTTATAAGTTGCAGGTGTTGAAATATATTTGGGTCATGGATGTTTTACCTCCCATGATGCCTTACGTTTCCTTAAGCACATAATGTTTGACTTCCTGAACTACAAACTGTTGAAATTTAATTACCATCTTGGGAATCTACTTTGTGATGTCATATCTTTTCCATTCTGATTGTAATTACTTTTTTTTCGGATGCAATCATGAGCAAGACATCGTTTATTCCACATTGATACGAGCATTAGATTTCGAAATATTCAAATGTAAATACTTTTAAAGATTGTGGCCAGAAAGTATGTGACGTCACGTTTTCCTTATTAACGTCCATTTTCCTTAATAACGTTTTCCTATTATTCCATAATCGTATGTCCATAAGATTCCCGGTAACATTCTGAGCTATACTTAATTCCACCTCGATACGATTATTGCAATGCAAGTTATTGAAATTTGTTTCGCAAGATGGTGGCTTGTACTTTGTGACGTCACATTTTTGCTATTCCGATTGGGCTTTCTACTTTAGGATGCAATCCTGTTATTCCACTTCCATACGACCGCGAGATATTAAAATACAAATATTTCTCAAAATGACCGCCGCAACTAAGTGACGTCACGTATTTTTGCTATTGCCCCTAAACACCATACCTTTAGTTATAGATGCAATATGACATAGGGGACTTCGGTGCTTTATCTTTGGCTATAAACGCAATATGACAGGAGGTCTGCGGCCCCTAAACACCTTACCTTTGATTATGGATGTGAAGTTTGGCTTCAATTGGCTCACTGATTTCTACGTAATAGCGTATTTAATAATTCAGTCACGTCCCGTTACCATGGAAATGGTAAATAGTTTGATACTAATGATGTGGTTCGAGTCTGAAGGGTTGAGTCAAACACAATTATGCCAAGTTTGAAGCGAATTAGCCTAAATTTTCTCACATGAGGCGCGAATGTAAATTTTAATAATTGAGTTTCGTTCCCATCGAAATGGTAACAATGTGAAAGTTTTGGTGCGGCTAAAACATGCACGATTGTCCATCCTTTTGTAACGGTAACCTTACTAGTCATTAGCTTGGGTGCGATTAAATTATGGTTTATTGATGTACGGGGGGATATATAAAAGGCAGCCTAACGATCTTCGTTATATATATCTAAAGCAAAACGAAAGTACCTAATAAATCATCAGGCTACGATTTGGGGTAGTATCAAAAAGGCATCCCGGTATGAAATGAAATTCATATGTTTCGGATTATTTTATGTATAAATATTGTGCTCAACTGATATAACGGGGTTTACTAAAGCAAATACAACTAGCAATCAACGGCAACGCGAGTTCGGTATGAGTCAATTTTTTGGATAGATGTACTAAACCAGAAGCTGATAGAAAAATGAGGATTGCTTACCAACAATGGGCAAAACACCGAAAGAAAATAAGGGACAAAGCATGTACATCGTGGGAACGGATTATCCTAGCAAAAATGCAACAAAAGGAGGAAGGAAATTGGGCAAGGAAGCTCATAATTGAGGCTATTATTAGAAAATACAGATTACGAAAAAAACGTAAATCCGTACAATGGTGGTGGTAAAATAGTCGAATGCTAATGGAACGGATATGACAGTTATATTGTTATTTTGAATCATCTAAAGTTTAAGAACTAATGTGTGATAATACCTGTAATAAACAATATTGAGCAAACCACGTTATAGTCAATTAATTAAGGGAATCTTAATGAGAATTCTGAGAACAAGTTATGAAGTGACTAATCAGATACTAAAGATAATTGAACTTCTTGAAAAGCAAAGTTTATGTATTGGATACTGTATATTGTTGTGTTCGAGTTTAAGTGTTGTGTGCTGTATAGCCGATTTTTGTTGCTCTTCATTATTATTGATTATCAAAGTGTATGGAATATTAACAATTTCTATTGGATACCAGAGCGATAGTTTTGCTAATAAAGAACTATGTATTATTCTTTTTTAGGATCACCAATATATAAACCTCATGAGTCAAGATGATTCTAACGGAGCACGAGGTGTTGGATGATAATAATATGACGATCAAACGAAGTCTAAACAAGAAAAAGTGCCTTCTTAAAAAAAAATTACTTCTTCAATTTTTTTTTTTTCATTTCGACTGGGGGCAATTTTGTAACGGTAACCTCCCAGTCATTGACTTGGGTGCGATTAAATTTTGTTTATTTGATGTACGGGGGGATATATAAAAGGCAGCCTAACGATCTTCGTTATATATATCTAAAGCAAAACAAAAGTATCTAATAAATCATCAGGCTACGATTTGGGGTACTATCAAAAAGGCATCCCGGTATGAAATGAAATTCATATGTTTCGGATTATTTTATGTATAAATATTGTGCTCAACTGATATAACGGGGTTTACTAAAGCAAATACAACTAGGAAATTAGAATTGCTACTGTTTTCTGCATTTTGATTATATTGGGTATGAGACGTAAAATTCAAACAGGAACATTACGTAAGCTACGAGATGGCAAAGTAAAATACTGTATATGATATAATTAAACTACGTAATGGATATAATTAAATGATGTAATAACTAATATAAACCTGTACACAAGAATAATCCAAAGTTGATGCAGAGCTGAGAAATTGTAATACGATAATCTGCTTAAAATCAATTTCCCTCTTTCCGCTACAGTTCTTTGTTTTGTGTTTGATCGAAATGTATGTATAATGATGCTCGGTAGAGGTCAATCGAAAATGATATGAATGTCATATCTAGGAACAGCAAATATAGATCAAAATCATGAATGGAAATATATATAAAACTGCAATTGTATAATTTTTGTATCTAGTCAAGGTGAAGCAGGAAATGTTTTAAGGGAGAATTAAGTTATGATTTAGGTATACGAGGTTATAGAACCGAGATACTAATTACACAAATCTATGTAAAGTATTGTTACTGGTTACCTTGAGAGAGACTTATAAGAATTCTAACACGTTCTTATGAAAGTAAATTGCTTAAAGCAACATTACCAGGTTTTTCATTTCGACGCTCGACTTAACTGCTAGAGTAACTTCTCGTTACTCTAGGCCAGGTTTATAAGAACTGGGTGTCGCCTCACCCGTTGTGCACAAGCCCGGGTTCCCCCAAGTAGGCACTTCAGTTCATGACGTCAGATGGAACAAAGAGTACACGCCCTGATCTTCGGAGTAAAAAGTCTCATGCAAAGATTGAACAGCCGGATAAATATTGAAATACTTATATCGTCTGTTACTGAATTAGATATCATCGTTCTATTACACTTTTAGAATACCGAGTTTTGTTGTAATAGGTTCAGCCGTTCTTGCGTAATTCGTAAAAATCCTTTTTTCTTTGAGTACCGTTACCATGGAAACCATATAACTGTTCGTTAATTTCTTACTCTACAAACCTTCTCCTCCACAACCACCATCACTGTACAAAAATTGGTGATCATCGGTCCAGAAATTTCGGAGGAGACAGATTTCAAAAGAGTACAAAGTGAACATAACAATAGTTTATTACAATGCGTCCAGTACTACGGCAGATTTGAAAGCTGCTATAAATTTAGGGGCTGGGTGAAAAGACTGCGGCGCCACGTTCGCATTGCTGTGTGGTGTAAATCTTAATTCCACTTTTTACGTAAAGAAAACATGGTAACAATGCTACGTTAAATGTTACCTTTTGCCTTACAAGGAACACTCGCCAGGTGACAGCCGAATTCTGACAAAATTCGTATATAGGTACAGTGCCTAGGTAAACCTTCACTGCCAAAATTATAGATGCTGTCGTAAAAATAAATAAATAAGCTGACCTGAGAAAGGTCGAAAGTACGTAGAGAGCAAGTAAATCGAATACAGAGTACGGACAGCGCCCTTTGTTTTATATACCATTAAACATATTGAAAGCAAATGACCATTAATGGATACTAGACATGAGAAGACACATGCTGGATGATATGACAACAATGACAGCCATCTTGACTATGCTTCAAATTTTTTAAACAGTAAGTAGGTCATTGATATATCAATCTGTGATTGAGTGTTCCAAGAAACCCAATGATGAAGTTTGTTTTGGCATAAGTCTAATCCTGTACGACAAAATGACACGTGAAATTGACCTGCAGCATTTTTTCTTCAGATGAAAAGACCATTGCTACATGTAACAATGTCTTACGTGACATACCTAAAGAAGCTTGGATTAATTGTTTTTCTAGGTGGTTCAAAAAGATAGAAAAATGTGTAAAGGTTTGTTCGCGTGGGTCTGCTCGGTGTCGCAAATCTGCATTGGATGTGTACCAGTACAGAACTGTGAGCGGATGTTACGTCACAGTGTCTACTCGTGTAATCCCATGCAGTTCTCGCCCGAACGGGCAGGTGGTTATTATTGCCTTCTGCTTGCATGCAACTCCATCTGTAACTCCCTTCTCTCACACATACATTGAAGGTCTATCGGAATCCACCATTTTGCACCTTTGATTGTGTTCGCTATACCGCCTGATGCGCCGTTGTTGCTATCTGAATTGAGCGGCGTAGGGCGTAATGAAGGGTGTGTATCGACGACATATCTAGTGCACGTTTTGATGTAACGTATCCACTGTTTGTGCGCCTAGAAGTCATATTTGGAAAAGAAAGTAATATATGTTGATTTGAAGACATAAATTAAATATGTGGGGAGTGTTTTAGATTTTTTTACGTTAATTAACTTCTCCTGTTCCTAATTGTAATGTAAATATTACCTGTGATGACATGCATTTCCGTTGATGAATGCAATCGTTTCTGGAAACCAGTTGCTATGATTTGTGATTCACGCTATATCATTGTGTCTACTAATTTTGTGACTTGAAATTCCCTGAGTTTTCCAGGTTTTCCATGATAATTTTCTCCAAATTCCCTGAGTTCTTAGTGAAGTGGAACATGTAAATAATACCCAATGACATTTTTTTAAATCCCACCACCATCCAGCCTAAACATCTGGCATGATTGATATTTCACAAGTGACAAAAAATCATAATTTCTTTAAAATAGAAGATTTTGACACTGAAAAAATCCGGTCAGCAGTGGAAACCTAACCCACGACCTTGCTTGCTCTTACCAACTGTGGACAGGTACACCTCTTAATTTTCCCCCAGTTTCCCTCATAAATTATGAATTTCCCTGAGTTTTCCAGATTTATAAAATTCCCTGAGTATTCCAGGGTGGTAGACACCCTGTATATACATTACTGATTTCAGATGAGTTTTATTAGAAATAATGGGCAAATTTTGCTTTGGGGCTCCAAAAGTGTAAAAGTCTACAGGAGAAATGTGATGTCTCCAACGTGGGGGGAAGAATTCAAACGCAAAATAAAACAGTTTCGAATCATTGAAGAGTGATGAAAGTGAAAGAACGTAAAGTATGTTGGAGTGTTACAGGCAACGTGCATCGCATGTAATAAAAAATATCTCGCGTTACTTTTCTTAAACACGTCTTTGCTCTTTCGACAGTTAGTCCTTGATTTTGTAGCAAAAATACGTGCCATTCATAGCACGAAGTGACGCCATTCATAGCTCCGCATGCGATATCTTTCTCATTTGTTGATTTATTTAACGAAATAATAATGTCACATGGTTTTTCATAATACTTTATGGATTGCTGGTTGTCGCTAGGTTTTATAAAAGTGTCTGTTTGAATTGTTTCGAAGGGAATGACTAGTAGAAAGCGTACGCATGTCTCAATAGCTGACGGAACCAGGGGTCCCAAAAGTAAAGTTTACCCTAAAAAATAGGGAAACATTTATCCCTTACGCAAGCAACTTAACATTTGTTAATTACCCTTGAATAAAAAAAAAAAAAAAGATTTCTGACAAGGCTAAATTATTTAATAACAAAAATATAACTTAAAACGTAACAATTTCGGAAGTGGTATACTTCCGAAATTGTTACGTTTTAAGTTATATTTTTGTTATTAAAGAATTTAGCCTTGTCAGAAAGCTGTGTCTTTCTTTATTCAAGATGAATAGAAGGCCATATCATAATATCCTTTTTAATTACTCTTGTGTAACTTTGTACACATGAATTAAAATGCTGTATGTATAGTGCGGACCAGGTAATGTAACCTACCACGGAGCTGCTCTATTGTGATCACTTCAGCACCCTCGTACTCTTAACTGTTTCGTATTTGATGCAATCTAACCTAACCTTGCTTTAACGTAGCGAAAAGTTAAGAATATAAGTGTCGTGAAGTGATTATAATGGAGTACACCCCTGAACAAATTACTCTCGTTATGTGAAGATTGTATCACGGTTGTCGTGCCTAATGAGAAACGGAGTTATTGGATTTTGTACACGGTAGAAAAAAAAACGCGTCGATAAATTTAAGAATTAATCTAAACCTCATGCCAACAATAGCATGTAGACACATAAGAAAAAGAAAATACGTGCTTTGGGTCGCTCGTGTACAGCTTGTCAGCTTCGCTTCAAGTTACGTTAAATTTGGTAACGCTGAAAATAACAAAAAATCTGATCTAGTACTTTCGGAATATTAATCCCACTCATGGCTTTTCTCTCACGTGAACAAATCCACTTTAGGGTAGCACGCTTCAATCAAACGTTCCTTAACCTACTATAACCAAGATTAATCAAAACTATATTAAATTAACCTGTTATCCTAACGTGAGGAATTCAAACAAAAGGAACTGAGTCAAGAAGTTACAATAAACTGTGTTATTAACGCGAATGTATTTTATATGTACAAGGCCGCAGATGTGAATACAAAAACAATTATTTACTGTTTCGAAAGTAAATTTATCTAACTCGAATGCAACATTGTATCGGACAGTCATACCCCTTACAAAAAAAAAAAAAAAAGTCAAGAGACATACTTAGTACAATTTGTAATAGTCGTCTCACGAGATATTTTTAGCGCTATGCTTAGGGGGTTCTTACACAGCAGTTAGGAAACCCCTAGATATATGAACATTAATTACTACCTAATTAATTTAAATTTATTTAGTCTCTAGACATCTATGGGGATAGGTGAGGGGTCGACCACAGGGGACCTAATTTCAAGGTATCATCCCCGTATTTGCCTCACGATAAGAAAACACGGGAAAACCTAAAGCACAAGGTATCGAACCCGGACCTACCGAATGCAGATATCTGTTTAAGTTCCTCTCCTAGAATATTTACTTTCGCGTCTATACTTGTGTTTCAATGTGCAAATTTGCATAACGAACTTCCGTTTTTACATTCTTTTCTTTAGTTCACAATGGTTTGTGGTGTCAAATCTTGCAACGATAATTAAACTCATTTCCCGACGTCACAAAATGATGAAATTTTGCACAGCGACGTAAATCGGGTGACAATACAATATTCTGTTGTTACTTTCATATATTTCTATATATGTATATGTTTTAAAAGCATTTTTTTTAAATACAGACTTCCTTTATCCTAAAATAAATACTAACCAGCAATGAAATGGGTTTTTGTTGGTTGCCGAACACTTTACGATTTGATTCACAAAACAGCTTGAGAAAAGAAACAATAAAAAAGTTTGTTAAAAGCATTCTTTGCTTAAACAATTCGCTCGTAAATGACTTTGTTCATGCATGACTAGAAAGAAAAGCATGGGGGGCGCTCTCATATATAGTCACTTCATAAATTCTTCAACTGGCGCGACCAATGCTTTTCTTTTTACTCATGCATAAACAAAAATATTTTTTACTTTTTAGTACGAATTGTTTAAGAAAAGAATGTCTTTAAAAAACCTTATTATTATTTTTTTAATTTTACTACATGAAGATTTTACAAACCGCAACAACAGAAGTACGTTGACTTGACATGTCACATAGGGTTCTGCCCTTTCTCATACCCCGATACGGGGGCCATCCCTTAGAAATTCTTTTTACAACTTTAAATTTTTTCCTGTTAAAATCGATCCTGAAAAATTCTGCTTAACCTCTCTCATTTGTCTTTGTAGAAACCCAACAAGATGCGGCATATTGTCAGAGATCGTTCTTCGAAGAAATTCATTATTCTTTTCTCACAATCTGTATTTAGTAAACGGTTGCAATATAGTTATAAGACTTGTTGATAACTTTCTATGTTTAACATTTTACTTTCTTCGACTTGAGCCAAAAGGCCTTAAATAAAAATTCAAATCTCATTTCTTTGGAATACGACCTTCAACATTCATACATGTACCAACTGTACCATGCGTCCATTAGGTATTCAACACTTGTGTCTAGGGCGAGCGAGGAGGTAACACTGTATCTGTGCAAGTCGCGTATGCAATAAATAAAAAAAACGAACCTGACCTTATCTAACCTCCAAGTGGCCTTGGTCACTACTTTTATTAAATTTTCTAATGCGTATATACATTAAAAAAATAAAAAAAAATAATTTTCTTGAAAAAAAATATGTAAAAGTAACGACTCCCGGGTTCGATCCCGGGACCTGCCGATCAGCTTTCCAACACGTAGACCACTAGGACAAGCTGCCAATTGCAAGATGGGTGCTTTTCGGCGGGAATAATAGTTAAAGGAGTTGGGAAGGATTTCTGCTGTTTTCAAGGAGTTCTGCGAGAGCGCGACAGTGGGTGGAGCTTCGGAAACTAAGCTTCCCTTAAACGCTAGTGTATTCAACTGTTATTACAGTAGTGTCATCTACGGTTCGAACTTCGAAATCGGACAACGTGGCTAAACAGAGTACTACAACGGGACGTTGCAAGGCAAATAGTACACTCGACGGTGCACCGTTGGATCCGGATACAGGGGCAGAACGTAGCACGACTGTCAACTGTTTATACCTGCCTCCCGAGCAGGGGAAAAAAGGGCTTGGGTTACACTACCCACTTGAACGCAAAAGTGTGCACTAGTTCAGAGTAGTGCAGTCCACTCGAACAAAGCTTAAGTGTTAATAAAGATTATTTTGAAAAGTTTTTTTTTTTTTTAATAAATTGATTTCCATGATTGCTGCTAAAATCTATAGGCATGACCCTCGCATATTTATTATCTAAAGGAAATGGTGGATTTGTTCTGTCGTTGTTTATAAGAAATTCCCTGTTTTTATGCTAGAGTACTTTCTGGATCTGTAATTATTTCAGAAAATGACACAACGTTATGCTGTAAGGACGTTAGCGCTAAACCGGGAAAGCAGTTACTGAGAGTATATGAACAACATAACAACGTCTTGCTTCCTCACGAGAACCCTCCTGGACGTTTTGCTATACATATTGTATTCGGGGAGCAAGACAAAAGCTATTTGACCAGCCCTAAAAGAGGTTGTGTAGTGTCGTCTCTAGAAGGATTTGAACCTGGGGCACTCTCTTTGTCAATAGGTCAAAAGTTTCCTTACTCTTGATTTCGTGGTGGGTATAGAAGAGTGTAAGAGAGGTAACAATCGTTTAATCACCTTCGCTGATTTTAATATTTTACCGGAGAGTTACTATTACCCCTTTCATTGGTAAAATATAAACAAACATACCCAGGAACACAACAAACACTTTAGGGAAATGTCTGGAATCCTCAGATGATTTTCAGGTAACTCCAGGTACTTTTTTTTTAGGATTTATGTAAAATGTCAAAGGAATTGGCTGGTATTTCCCAAGGGATTTTATTTGGGAATTCACTGTTTCCACCGGGTTTTAGGGAAAATTTCACGGAATCTTCTGGGTTTCTTGAAGAATACTTCAGGATGTCTTCTGGAAAACTCCAGGGATTTCTCCGGTGGTTTCCGAAGAAAAATTAATACCTTTCCTTTTGGTATTTAAAGTTGATATCCAGTGCTCGAAATGGGACGGTATACGCCGGTATGATATACTGGTTCTTCTATTTACTTTTTTTTTATACCGGTACTCCATAACTAAAAAATAATAGCGATATGCAGAGCTCAAAAACTTGTCGTCTGACCTAGGCGCCACAATAATACAAGTACAAATCTGATGCATGTTTTGGACTTAAATTATAGTTACTGGTATAAAAAATACATGTTTACTATTAGTGTACAGGCTATCCTTCGAAGATTACAGCAACTGAAAATATTTTAAGAAGTTATACAAAGAATGGCTGTTCTGTAATTCACCGGTTGACGTCTGGGTATACAAGCGATGTAAACGAACAACACTCGTAACTCAACGGAATCAAATACCGTATTAAAATTCGATGGCGAAACTAGAAAAAGATAATAACCAGGGAGATTAAAGGTAGAAAAATTCCCATACATAAATATTTTTTTGGCAGGTACGGTATCAATTATTATTAACTTCAGGACTAACAACATTTTTTTTTTTCAATTTTTCGATCCGAGTTTTGGATATCCGGGACATAGACACACACACAGTAATCTTTTGCAGAGCTCGAAATTTTCACGAAACGGAACGCTTGGCTTTCGTTGGTATGATGGTGTCTTTTGTGTATGATTAGGGGTCATTCCGTATTACGATAGCACCGAGAAGGTTCAAGGTTTGTTTATTTTTGTTGTTTTTCCATGTGTTAGAGATAGGACAGCTCAATTTCGCTTATAAAGGTGTGGGGAAAGAGGAGGGGATCTAAAACGAGTAAAAATGTGCTGAAGTAATACTTGAACGACCCCCTTATTACAACAATGAGACTAACGAGTGATCAAATAATGCCATGTATTACGATTAATAACAGTTAAAATATTTACGTAAACATCAAATGACAAAAGAAATTAGATACGACTATTCTGACGAACTTTCTAAAATTTAAACAGACAGAAATCGTGAATGCCAATCAGGGGGAAAATGTTGAATTAAATCTACACTTAGGATCAGAAATTGGCCAATGTATAAGCTTTCTAAGTTCGATATGTAACACAACATAACAAAATCAAATCTCTATTCGATAAAGATTTAAAATAAATATTCAATGCATTGTGCTTTCCAGGGGTACACCATATTAGCTCAGTATTGGCGTATTGTATATCTTTGTGACGTTGAAAAGCTTTCCATCGACCATTTTTTATGAATCAGATTAAATATACTTCATATCAGCTTATCCTATAAGTAATGTCGTATTTTTGCATCGTGAGGAAAAGAAGGATAACTTACCTGAACACTACCGTTAATCAGGAAAATAGTCTCCAACACTACCATCTGTCAACCAGTTGTTGAATCCCCCGCTGAAAGAAGTCACCGGTTTTGGAGGCAAAGAACTGGGTCACTGTTCGTCGTACGTCATCATCATTTAGCAGTGTTTTCTCCGAAAGGTGGTTTTGCAGACTGCGAAAAATAGTAATCTGTTGGTGCAAGATATGGTAAAAATGTTGCGTGGGGAGTTTCTCTTCTCAGTCACATTCCTCGGTCTTATGTTAGCACAAGTCCTTCTTGCGGTGCGTGAGCGCGCGTTATCACTATAGATGAGCACACCATTGCAATTAACCAGAGCAGGAGGCATAGGCGTTCAAGCTGCTGATAGTAGATATCTGCGTTGATGGTCTGGTTACGTGACAAGAGCTCAAAATGGAATATCCCACCAAACACTCAGCATCACTTTGCAGGGGTGGTGGATATCCTGTTTTGGACAATTCCTGCACACACACCCTTTAGGTATCCACTGCCACTTGCGTGTAATGTTATGGTAGAGGATCCATTTTTCATCTCCTGTCACCATTCTATCCAGAAATGGCTCACGTCTGTGACGGGTGAGCACGGAACTGCAGATGTCAACTCGCTATGCTTCTGTTGATGCGTTAACGCATGGGGTACTCATTTTCCGAGTTTCGACAGGTATCCAAGGTCTTGCAGATGATGATGATCGATCGAATGCGTGACATGAAATTCGCTGGCCAGTTCTTCAACAGTTTGCATTGAATTTACCTCTACCGCTGCTCGCATGGCATCGTTGTCCAACTGCACTTGTGACAGGTCTCCCTTCTCGTGGCTTATCAGTGAGGCTGGTGTTCCCAGACCGAAACCTCTAAAACCACCTCTGGCACTT
>JAGDQP010045269.1:3476-15641 GCA_022664845.1 Lepisma saccharinum
CCATCTAAAACAAATTAGTAGAAATTTGGTTTTTAATGAATTAATCGCGAAAGTGAAAATAATCCTGTATGTCTGTTTTCAGTTCTTGTTTCGTTTCTACAAAACAAACGATGTAATTTCTTTTGATGGATTCCCGAGGATTTTCCTATCCCCAAGAAAGAATAAAGTATCGTTAATAAAATTCTAAACTATTAAGAATTGTTATAATAAAGCAAATTGTATATTGTATATTTCCAATTTTTGAAAATAAACCTCCCTATGGAAACATAACTTCTGGAACATATCAGCTTATCCCATAAGTAATGTCGTATTTTTGCACAGTGAGGAACACTACCGTTAGTCAGGAAAGTAGTCTCTATCGGACTCCACAACACTCTGCCACCTGTCAACCAGTTGTTGAACCCCCGCTGAAAGAAGTAACCGGTATCGAGGCAAAGAACTGGGTCACTGTTAGTCGCAGGTCATCCTCATTTTTCAGTGTTTTCCTGGAAAGGTGGCTTTCAGACTGCGAAAAAGACAGTAGTCTATTGGTGCAAGATCTGGTGAAAACTCCGGGTGGGAAAATTTATCCCAGCCACATTCTTTGATCTTAGCACAGGTCCTCCTTGCCGTGTGTGGGCGCTCGTTATCACCGTGGATGAGCACACCCTTGCGATTAACCAGAGTAGTACGTTTCTCCAACAATGCTGTCCGTTGGCGTTCAAGCTGCTGACAGTAGACATCTGCATTGTTGGTCTAGTTACGTGGCAAGAGCTCAAAATGGATTATCCACGAATATCCCACCAAACACTCAACATCATTTTTCAGAGGTGGAGATTCCGTTTTGACACAGTTCCTGCGCCCTCCTTTAATAACCCACTTCCGTTTGCGTGTAATGTCATTATATGATAGAGAACCCACTTTTCATCCCCTGTCACCATTCTGTCTAGAAATGGCTCACGTCTCTGACGGTTGAGCAAGAAAGTGCAGATGTCAATTCGCTGCTGCTTCTGTTCAGGTATTAACGCATGGATTACCCATTTTCCGAGTTTTGACACGTACCCAAGGTCCTGCAGATGACTATGATCGATAGAATGGGTGACATGGAGTTTGATGGTCAGTTCTGCAACAGTTTGCATTGGATTTGCCTCTACCGCTGCTCGCAGGGCATCGTTGTCCAGCTGCACAGGTTTCTCTTCTTGTGGTTTATCGGTGATGCTTGTGTCCCCATACCGAAACCTCTGGCACTTTCGCACATCCACAGAACCCTGGCCAACTACGGCATTGATTTTTCGTGCCGCTGCGCTGGCTGGATGTCCCTGGTGAATTTCATACAGCATGATATGCAGTAAGTGGTCCTCCGACACGACATGATCAAACACAAGCTACACTCCCAAAACGTGGAGTAGATCGTTCTCTTTCTATACACTACTGCACTGACTCAGTCACTCAGCTATGGCACGTGCGCTATAGTTCTCTTTTCGCTCGTCAGATGGCGTCATTGCAGCTGTCATCGCACATACGACATTACGTATGGGATACTCCGGTATTTATTTTAAGAGATCAAAGATTTCGTAGACAGCAGTGCTCATAAGTATAGTCTGTTTGAGATAGGAATGTATTTGTTGTGATGGCTCTAGTATCACCAAAACATTCGTGTTTACAGGCCTGACTGATTCTCGGAAGCAGTGTTTCCAATGGAGAATATGATTCGAAAACTATGTTAGATCTTTTCGAATTAGAGAAAGTGTAAGGAAAGGACGAGATACCTGTTACTTGATTTTTCTATTAATGAAAGGAATGTGAAAGAGGCTTTATTTCTCGTAATTTAATGTATGATTCATGACGCAACGTACCAGACATTGATCTTATTCGTCGAGGAAGTGTGATGAGGAGTCTATACCGGATGAGGACCGGATGAGGAAGTAATTTTGTGCCTTTAATAAGAATTCTTTAGTGAGCATTTTGTTGGAACACGTTCACCATTGAGTATATCTTGTGGAGACATACGAGTAATATTTCTGGAGGAAACTATTTCAAGTATGTGCTCGGTATAAAATATATCCGAAAAATACAACAAAAATGGGGGCTCTCCTTGTTTCGGAAGAAGTTCTTTTCGTGTAGCGTATCGTTACAAATATTTTCCATTTAACTATAATACGCATCCTGCTGTCGTCTCTGGCATTTTCTAAGAAAACGGCGTCGCTCTAATGTGATCAGTATGCAATTAGTGTTTCTAAGTTTCGTTTGAAGAATCTCACAAAGTATTCAACTTTGTTAGAATTTTTAATTAAAAAATTTTACCAAAGTTGAATACTTTGTGAGATTCTTCAAACGAAACTTAGATTTTTTACTTGCATAGTGGTCTTATTATATGGTCGCTGTTTTTCCTATTAAGTCCAGAAACTCCTAATCTCATGATTAATATCGAGAGAACTGTAATTGAAAATATACACAACTGTTATTCTGATAATGATTACAAAAGTTTTCCCTGACAAACGAGCATAAATTGCGTATGTTTCAAAATAATTATGTTTTGAGAAATACATAGACTGAACTGGGACGAGTTGACCGGAGAATAGAGGAATCTGCATAATGAAGAACTCCACACACAGTATGATTCACCAGATACTATAAGAATAATGAAATCACGGCGGCTAAGATGGGCATGTAGCTCAGATGGAGAAAAACGAAGATTATATTCCATCTTGATTAGTAAACCGGAGGGAAAGAGGCCGTTGCGAAGACCGAGATGTCATTGGGATGATACTATAAAAAGGAATCTTTGAGAGGTAGATGTTCGTGGTGAAAACTAGCTTGATCCTCCCCAGGATAGAATCCAATGGCGAACGTTTGTTACTGCGGTGATGAACCTGCGAATTTGTAAGCCATCTCGTTAGTAAGTTCATATGAGGGACGTTGAGCATTAGGGATTTATCTCTCATGGAAATTGCAAGGTGTCCAGGGTACGATAGCCGGTGGGAACTCAAGTGGCTAACTTAACTCTAGGTCCGTCCTTAGGACCGCATCTTTATTCGAACGAAGACGATAGCAAACCATAATCTGTTCACCTCGCCCAGGAACCTTCTGGTCACAGACCTGCCTCTAGGGAAAAGACAAGACGTCATTTAACCATCTGGCCCAAAGCCGAAGGGAGTGACAAGGCAAACCATCCGGTACCTCCATATAAGTAATCGATTATATAACGTTTAAGAGAAGATGATGTGCCCCTTGTTATCTCCACCTGAAAATTGAATTGGGTTGCAAGCAAAATCGTAAGTCACATGTGGAGAACCATTGGTTTTCAGTTCATGTGAGGAGACATTTCACCCAGTTCAAACTTCCTTTTTTTGTGATAATGGATAAGGGTAATGCACAATGTCGATCGCCTAGCACTATTCTTTCATGAAGCCTTCTGCTTACTGCGGAAGCTGGCGTCGTAAACATTTCTGTAGCTAAGAGACGATTGCATCTAGCTCGGGATAGCAGCCCTGCTCCTCCGAAAAGTTAATTGCTGAGGCTGATTGTGTGCTTTGAAAACAATTCCAAAGTAGAGTAATATGTTTAAAGTCGTCCTACTATGCAAAGACGGCCGGCCACCTCGGCACTTCGTACTGTTACTCATTACTGAGAGTTTTCACGTAACTGCTTTTGACGTTTTCGCTATCCGGTGTCCTTAGTGTAAGTGACCTGCAAAAGAGAAAGAGAGATAGAGATAGAGTTTTGCTGCATTACGTGAGAAGGACACTTCTTTCACAAATGCAAAGGCATGTGTAAAATTTAAGATGAATTTCTGGTCTGATGTGAAATCAGAGTTTGTTAATAGCTTGTGGCAATCAGAGTACTATGGTAATGTGGGGAAAATGGAAGCATTTAGTGGCATCATTACTAATTGTTGAATTCGATACCACTACAATTTCTGGTAGAGGTCGTACACTCATCAGGAGCAATGACGAATTCGAAAAAGGGTGCATGTTGGGGTAATATTGCCCTGCCTGTAAAATATGTGATCGGGCTAAGACAACCCACGCATCACTCATAGAAAATCATTAAAAATCAATACTTGAAGTTACTGTACGTAAATGGATTAATTACCACGAATTGAATAACAATGTATTGGTAAGAAAGAAGAAGTAATTATTAGTTAATACTTTACTTCGAAAATACCCAAAAAGGTGCCTGGTAGACATGAACAGGTGTCCTAAACACATTCCTGGCGATAATCATCAAGGAAAATAATTATTACATAGGGTCTACAGTAATGAAGAAGAATATTTACTTCTCACTCAATCCGTTTTCTCAAATGTTTTAAATAAATTATTAGTCTTCATTTCCAAAAAGATAAGGTCCAAATTCGACGTCCTTCATAACATTACCGACACAATGATGCTGATATAATATTTGTTTCTTCTTTTTCTCGGGTTTAATGTTTGTCAATTGGCATCTACGACATACGAACAGTAAATGGATGGACAGGAATATGAGAAGGAAGTGTCCCCAGCCTTATAAGGAGGTACCAACCCGACATGTACCTGTAAAGACTAAGGTAAAACTGTAGGAAAATTCCAATCATAATAGCCAGTAATTGGATTTAATGACTTTGCCTTCAGTATTAAGGTCAATGTAAAGCCAATATCTCCAACAAAAGGTGGCAGCACTATCTCCGTATATGTGTAATGTATTTTTATCGTTGAATGAAATTTCGATGCTGCTCCTATAAATTCAAGCCTAGAGAGTTCAAACTTCAGGAAGGAAAGTTCATAACCAATTCAAGAGTTCTTTCTTTCCGTGCTGATTTTTCGTTTTCTTTCTTGTTCATTGTTGAAAAAGCTTAATTGTTGTAGGTTTGGATATCCATAACAAGAAAGAAAATGAAAAATCGGCACCGATAGAACTCTTGAATTGGTTATGAACTTTATTTCCTGAAAGTTTGAACTCTCTAGGCTTGAATTTGTAGGAGTAGCATTGAAATTTCATTCAACGATAAAAATACATTAGACGTCTACGGAGATAGTGCTGCCATCTTTTGTTGGAGATCTTGGCTTTACATTGCCCTTAAGGAATGTGAAATGTAGTGGTGCAAGAAAAGGGAAGAAGTTCAGACAATAATCGAAGATTGGAATTTGGAAAGACTCCGCGCACAAAAAGATTCTTACTAAGAGTTACATATTTCCATGGTAAGTGTGATGGTTAATACAAAAAATTGGCAGACGAAAAAGATTGGTTTCATTGCAAGAATTGTCAATTGTGTCTTCATGATGACTGTTTCTGATATGAGGAGTCCAGAATCCAAGTGATATAAGTAACACTGACGAATAAAAAAGATCAAGGTAATATTTTATGTAGGTATAATCCGAAATATATGTGACACAAAATTGTCAAACTTTGTACATGGATGGCAACTTTGTGTCACATGTTTTGCGGGTTATACGAGGAGTGTTCAACCTTTATTGTCCCTTACATAGAAGGATTTGAGGTACGATTTTTGTACGTTAGTATATTGTTATGCAAGACTTCAGTAGTAATTACTTAACATTTCAGACTTCTATCAGTGAAGTGATAATGTTATTTGTTTTCCAAGTAGCAAGTGAGTCTTGGTTGTCTAAATGGAGAAAACTGAAGCGCACGTGCCTCTTTGAATTCAAGAATAAATGAGAGGAGCTGGGAGCAAGATCTGGGTACTAAGGAGGATGCTGAAATAGTTAAAAACCTGCAACTTCGATTGAAACCATTGTGTGATGACTTCTGTGGGGTGGTACATTATCCTGGTGCAAAAGGACTTTCCTGATTAACATTCCTCTCCTCTTTTCCTGGATTACATCCCTTAATTTTGGAAATACCTGTGCATAATAGTGTCCAGTGATTGGATGTCTTTGTTCGAGATAATTAATTAGGAGAACTCTCTTGGTGTTTCAAAATATCGTAATGTTCCTTCTAATTTTGGATCAGTAGAGACAATGATACTCGGGAGTGGTTTTAGCCTTCAACCATTTATTTATATAAAAGAACAAAGTTAATAAAATTACCGTCCCGTAGGATACTGATTTACAAGTTATTTAGTATGGACGGCTTCTAAGATATCTTCTTCTTTGGAGTGATCTGATAGAGATTATGGTACATAGGAAAAACACAAGTTCCTTAGCAAACTGTGTGTCAGGTAGTTGTACCAGTTCCTTGGCAAACTGCGTACATGAGAAGTATTTGCTTTAAGGTTACAGTACACACCAGTTCCTTAGCAAACTATGTGTGCAGGATAGTACCAATTCCTTAGCAAACTGCGTATCAAGGATGTTCCAGTTCCTTAGCAAGCTGCGAACGGAGGAAGGAGAGAAGCTGACCACCCGGGAATTGAGTGATAGCTCTTGCTGCGTGCAGGTCCCTTTTAAAGGTGATTGTAGGGTGGCTCTTCTTGATTCTCCTACATTGATTCCAGCTCCCTCTGTCTTCTGTTATCCGCTCCATCTGGTGGTAGTTTGTGGAGTTGACCGTCGTCTGCTCCAATGTGTGTCATAACATGTTTACTTCTTAGTCACATGTTTGTTCTATAAACATGCCTGTTTGTTTACATAATGCCCACGTGCTCCGATAGACGCGGGCCATTACAATATTGTGGCCATAAATTACCAACGGATGCTTGGGCTTTAAATTTACGGGGAAGGGAGATAGATAACTGCACGCTTTGCTGCTTACATTCCGGATCGTAATTATGTGTTCAGGTTTCATCCACGGTTACATATTTGGCAAGAAACCGCTCATTGTTTCGCTTAATCAGGGTTGACTTGGTCTCTGATGCACGAACTCGTCCTCGCTTGTGATAAAAAGTTAACAATTTTGGACTCCCTTTCTCAAAATATGAATAACGTGATCGCTATCAGAGACAGAAGTCTGAAAGTTTTAACACTTACTAGTAAAGCATAACTCAACAATATACTGACGTACGAAAATCGTAATTCAGCCCCTTCTATGTCGGGGACAGTAATTGTTGAACACTTCTTGTATATAAAAGAATACGTCGAACCTTCTATTCGCCAATGTAACTTATATCCCTTGGCTGCTGGAGTCGACATGTACGGTGTCGAGTGGTAAATGTAGAGTGTCTGTTAGAAAGCAGTAAGTTTCACTACTGATGACATTAAAGGTTTCATCCGCTGTTTCAAATTCAGGTCATCCATCCCCTCATTACGTCATTTCATAATAATATTTCTGTAGTAATATTTAGTAATTACCTTGTTAAGACAAATAAGTTTCACCAATTGTGACATAAGTTACGTTCACTCTTTCAATTCAAACACAGGCAGGTCTAGGTAGTCTTATGATCATAATTCATATTTATGTAGCAATGTTTAGTTAATACTTTCTTAATTAGAAAGTACACTCTGTGGCCATTTTTGTCCATGATGATTTTTAAAAGTGGCCATCTTTGCACAGAGAATTAGAATTCGGTTTAATTCTCTCAGGCATATACATAATAACTAAAATGTTAGTGTCGAGCTGTAAAGGTAAGCTATCAACGTGGTAAACAGTCCTCTTGATGCCTCAGTATATGTACAAATTTAGTTGCTATTTCGCAAAATGTCCTTAATTTGACTATCTTTGAACAAATGACTATATGTTAACCACAGTGGTCTTTAGCAATCTTCCCACATCGACTTGTCTTGAGTCATTCGATATCTCTGTAATTCATTCAGCCGGTGAATGTCCTGTATCAGCTGGTAAATGATGGCTGGAAGCCACTTGAAAGCCCACTGCTATCTGGAAATTTATTGTGCACTCCGAATTCAAAAGACACCAAACAGTGATACAGCTCCTGTTTGATATTTTGGCTTGGTTTTATGGATTTACCGCAGTGCCACTCGTGTGAGGTAGGGAGAGAGACCGACCATGCCTCCGTTTCATGTGATACGCGATGAAGACACACTTTCAATCGTTTTGTGCAACATAGTACGAATTTCCTGTAGGTTTCTTAGTTTATAGAAATGAGTGTATTTTAGTATATTCAGGCATGAAGAGCACACACTATATATTTTCAGTCGGGAACCGTGAATAATATTATTGGCGCATATACTCAAAAGTAATATATTAAATAGATACATGTACTGAGCTAAGAATAATAACATTTTCGACTATCAGCATCATGATTATACCCAGGAACGTACGCAGAAATTAAGATTTGTTCTGTGAAATTGGTATCACCGTAACCAACTTCTTGGTACGTGCCTGATTATACCGATAGCAATGGAGCACGTTTATCCTTCCCCTATTCAGCTTGTTTGCGCTTTCCTTTTTGTCTAAACGTGCGCTATTTCTTCCATGGTGCTTATGAATGGCTTCAAGTTTCTTGCTTTTCTAAAGCACCCCGCAACATACATGTTCTGTGTAAACAATGTCCTAACCGGTTTCTGTCACTCTTTATTACTTTTACTCTCTATAATACTTTTCAATTGCTTGTCTTTTGGCTTGTTATTTTCAACAACTCCGTCATGACAAAATTACGATAGCTTCCAATCTTCTTCCATCTGTTTTTTTGTAGTTTAGGTTTCAATTTCATTCTTGACATGTTGTCAATCTTTTCCATACCCTTTATTAATTGATCAATGGCAAGTATTTCTCTCATTCTTAAATATTATTTTTACCATCGATATTTCTTTTATCGTAGGATGTACTGTAGCATATATCTCCTCAGAATGCATTAAAATTAGCGGACTGTTATTTCTGAAATCTACATTACATCAATACTTATTCTTTCTCCTGTTTTACGTCTGTATGAAGACATTCATCTAAACAAATAATACTGTTGTATTTAATTTTATTCATTTTCTGACATGTTTCAAATCCTTAATCCCTTGATTCAGATTCGTACAGCAATTTTCAGCTCGAGTAAACCGGTAGCAGATACAATACGTTAATAAGGTGGACTACCATTTTACGCACTAAGTACTCATTCATGTTAGTTGCCGAATCGATATCATTGGCAATCTTTTGCGTGGAAAATATAACAGTCATAATTAAATAGTGTCAACTTCCTTCAAGAGATATTATTATATCACTTCTCGTAGCGTGAAATTGAAGAATCAATGGGCGTCAGCCATCCTTCTTTTTCACGAGTTTATTTCATTGCTGCAAATGAAAAGAATTACTAAGAAATGGTATGACGCCAGTCTGCTCAGAATTGTAATGGATATTGCTGACATTTATTGCGAGGGCCTATTTGTTAAAGTCTTTTTTTTTTTTGCTGTAACTGGCAAACAAGCATTGCCAGAAAGCATTGATTTATGTCGAAACGTAAAGCGTATTCTACACTGGACATTGATTACTTCAATTATCTTTGCTTTGCATCAAGTTGTATTTTACATTCTTGCGATGCGTTAGAACAAAAAAAGGTCTCTCGTATTGGAATAGCGCTATTTGTTTAAAAGAAATTTTAGTTCCATTTGAAGGAGGTTGTTAATTTTGCCCATAAAACAGCTACAAATCTTTTTGTCTTGTTTCCAGACGGATTTCCCGTTAACGAACTTCCGAAACTTGGATCATAACCTTTGAAGCTTTCAGTTCTACCGTTAAAGTTCAAGAACAGGACCTTAGAAGCAGCAAATCAAAGAAAATGCTGAATTTCATTTAACTCAATGTCTACATTATTTTACACATCCTGATTTTTGTCTTCTGTTTTACGTTTCCCGTTAGTTACTTATCAGTTCACATAAGTTTCGTTATGAAAGTTGTGTGACATTGCCGTGTCGTTGGTATTACTCACAACCGTAAACATAAACGGCAAATCAAATAAAACTAGCCAGTAATAGTTTCTACGTTTCACGTCCTTCCTTTTGTTCATAAAAACGTATCTAACGTTACAGCAAGATCCCTAGCTTTTAGGCACATTTAATCTAGATTTAAAATCGAGATTAAAATGATTTTTCTCTCATTTCGTACTTAATTACAGAAATTTAACAAGTTCTTGAATTCTGTGCGTTCTTTTCCCCTCTACCATCCTCTACCAAAGTAATTCTTCGATAGGGTGATTCAAATATGACGCAAATCAACGTAAAAGCTTGTTTTGTTTATTTCGAATTTGTCATAATTGTATGTCCGGTTACATATGTACTTCTCAAAATAATCTCAGAGTCCATATGATCTGCGATAGGTACGTGACGTATGTGGTGTAATGTTTTGATGATGATGATGACGGGTGTTCTACCCGAAGTCAGATCCTGCCCCGAAGATGTCATAGAAGGAAAATCTCAAAAAACAAAGTGAAGATTCCTGGGGAAGGTGAAACTATGGAAGAAACTATCGGATGAAGGTGATGTCATAGTAACGGGACTTACAGTTTAACATGGGTTCCGAACCACTTGTGTCTCCACGGGGAATCGAACCTGGGACACTTTGATCACAAGGCAGCGAGCGTTACCACTCACCCACAGGGGACACGTTTAATGAAGTATTAATAATGCCATTTTCCAACGAGCAGTGTGAATTTGTTTTTGGATATTATTTCACCATGCCTTCTAGTGCACATATTGTTGAGAAGTTTTATCGCAAATATCCAGATTCTTGACCATTCAAGGATAATCAGATTTATCACCCATTTTCGGGAGACTGAATCAGCGAAGGATAGCAAGGATTCAAGTAGACGGTCCATTTTGACCAAAGATAAACTGACCGTTTGAAACATGTTGATCACCAGATTCAGCACCTGCAGATTTTGATCTATGAGAATACCTGATAGAAGTTAATCCCTAAACAGTTTACCCTCACTACGTAAGTCAAGGTAGAACATTGCAAGAGCATTAGCCTTCACCACTGTTGAACCCCTTTATAAGGTTCCATGGAAGATGGTAAAAAGAGAAAATGTAAAAGGCATATGCTATAATGCATATGTTACATTTCAGCATATGCTATAATGAGAAGAGTTGACATGTCCTTCCTTGAAGATGAAAAAAATCAGCTTTATTCATATTTGGATCGCCCTTTACATAATTTTTAAATGTCTGAATACTGAAGAAGTTTTCTTTCGTTAGCTTCCTTTCACTTCACACTAGAACACTTTCTTTCACCTTCCTATACGTAATAATTTTATGGTTTGTATAAAACTAATGTGAAAGAAACCCTCACGAAATATTGCGAAAGGTTCCGGGCCACCTCTTTGGGAAAAACACTGCTAAGTAAAAACAATTAAAATATTTGGTATTTCAAAAATTACAAGAACATGCATTGTTCAGAAATTTCCAAGTTTGTAGATAACTTTTTAAGTTTAGCCATTCCTAAATTTTTACACATGTTTCAATTAGTGCATTAACTTTATTCAGTACAACCCTCTTCCTTTGTTTGGAAATTTCAAATCAATGTGATTCCAGGTGGCATCTGCTCTGAGCCTGAGTTGCTTAAAGGCCATAAATAAGTTGAAGTTCAAGTCCTAGTGTCACTATTTATCATGCAATGTTTAAGATTTTCTTAGCCAATGTGGTGGTTCTAAGTGTGCTTGGCCCGTAAGCCTGGTGTCGTATCACTGACCATTCATTCCATCTAAAGTATTCCTGTTTCTCCCAGTTGTATTATGTAACATGTTGAATTTTTTATGGACTTTAGGACTCTGGCTCAGGCCACCATCACGCAAAAGCATGCATAATATATTGCAATAAGGCTGGGACTGTAACCTGCCACATTTCATGTTCCACGGATTGAGTAAGACAACATACAGTATATACAGTATAACTGTAACTGAAATATGCTTTAAAGATAGCATATCTAAATCAAGTATCAAGTATCATAGTGAGCACTAAAATATACACTGAGTCGTGTTGCATCCTCTTCGGACGTCACAACTGCCTGGAATAGTTGTGGTAATAACGAAAAATGCACCTGAAAACGTTTCTGACGGATAATGTACCACGCAAATAGCATCGCGTCCTCCAATTTACGAAGTTTGATTGCAGGATAAGAAAGCACTTGAAAATCCATTTCACCTCCCATAGGTGCTCAATAGGATTAAGGTAAGGTGAACATGGTGACCACTGATGTAATGTGAACTTAAGGACTTTCTCATGGAGTCCCTCTTTGGAGCCAAACTACTGCAGCTACAAACACCAAATTTGGTATGAAGGTGTAGGACCATGAGTAAGCAAAGAAAAAAATCAGACATTTTGAAAAAGTCGCCTTCTTGGATCCAAAATGGCCGCCAAACCCATTGTT
>JAGDQP010045270.1:0-15641 GCA_022664845.1 Lepisma saccharinum
GAAATGAGCAAACTCATTAGGCTTGAATCTGGTGTCTATCTTAGATATGGACAACCATACCACTTGTACTTATATGAGAATAAACGTTTAACGAGTAAATATCTTCATTGTGTACATTATCGCATTAGGTTTAGGAAATAAAACATACCAGAATGCTATTAGAGTCACACAAAATAATGTAGATAGTTAGTTCTAAACCTATAATGATCTATTGAATATTCAAAGTGTACATTTACTCGTATTATTTTGAATAGTGTCTGTAACAATATGGAGTTTGAACCTTTGTTGTAGATCTGTATAAATATAGCATAACCATTCTGGACGATTCCATGCATTGACATGTGTCATACTTTACCGGATAGTTTGACGAATTTCTTCTGTTATTTCATCAAGCAATGTAACAGAGGAGAATTTTTTTCACAGGTCTCTGTTAATTTTACAGGCTACGATAACTCGATAAAAGTCATAATTTTACATATCTTTTTCTGTTCCAATGGTGTTCTCTCCTCGCGACATGACTAGCGCTTAACCCAATGTCGGTATGATCTATTAAAATGTAATTTATTGTAGATCACCAATATATCCGCAAAACCAAAATCTCAAATGCTTGAAAACACCTTATTAGTTTGATTTTCGAAAGAAACTAACAATCCTATATGAAATAGTTATGTGTAGTTGAGGGCAATACAAAGTTAACCAAACTACTTGCCTGTGACAGTTATATTGGTTGTTGATGCTGTTCTCGCATATCAATCCCAATTCTAATACGGTTTTCTACAGTCTGCCAAAACAACACTAGTACACCAGATTTATTTACTAGGAGCGCATGTAACGGGTGTTGCATATGAATTAGGCTTCCCCTAAATTCAAAAAATATTTACTTGTATAATATAAAGAAACTAAATAACTTTTGATGCAGAATAACTAGCTTAGAATACTCCATCGATAGTACAAATTGTATGACAGAACAGTAAACGACAACTGGGATAAAAAAAATCCAGTCTAAGTTTCAGTTTGCTCAAGTCATTGGAATTGTTATTGTGATTAAGTATTGCATCTGGAAGCATCGTAATCTTTGTTCATTGGCATTCCTAGTGTTGTTGTTGGTCATGCGTATTCTTATTGTACTCCGGCCTGGGCGTTAGATTCCTGAGCCTGTAAATAAAATTCAACTGCTTATTGTACTCTCACGAACACATGTCCAATTATTGTCACAATATAGTAATAGAGGACATTTTTAGCAGAGTCATATTTCTTTACTCGCTCATTCAGACACTTCAACTTGAAGCGATGTAAGCGCAATCGTTCCGCGACTTTTCTAAGGAAAAATTGTGTTTGCTAAAACAGATGACAGAGCAAATTTCGCGAGCAAATCGGGAGTCCTTAACGTGAATCTTGAGCCACTGACTTAAGAGAACGATCCTCCCAATTCTCGGCCCGTCATAACTCTCCCAAAATTACTCTTATAAACATGTAAATCTGCCTTTGTGACACAATGTTCATCATGGGATCTCCCAGAAAATTGATAGGTAAACTTTCCAATCAGCGCAAAGGGAAATCCTTATGACGAGCATACCATCTGCTAAATAGTGACAACCTATTTCACACTTTGTCAAAACGCAATAAGAACATGACTGATCCCCAACAGCTCTAGTAACAAAAATGAGCAGGAGTCGCGTTGTACCCTTTTAAAATGTTTAACGACGCTTAATCGTTAAACATATAAACATAAATTATTACGAATATGTTTTCTTTCGGTTGAGGGCAGAGCAAGACATTCTCCGCACAAGATTAGAGCAGATTGAACGTTCAGAACAAACTAACGAAGAATGAATCCCTGTTAACCAAAGCGGTAAACAAACCTGGTCAGGAGTCGTCAAGGGTACAAACTCAAATGAGATGTGTGTTCAAAATTCAAATACCGGTAGAACAAGAATCACAGCATCGAATGACAGGAACATTTTAATTGATCTTACCCCAGGCGGACGTATTAGTCAGTGTCCTAATGGAGTGCAACATATTCCAGTTGAAAATAGGTTTGCTATCTTCAGTGAAAGTGATTCTGAACAACAATTTGTTTACAAAAGCAACATGGGGGAATACGTCTATGCTGATAATGAGGAAGGGCTTGTTCTACAAGAGAGAGTAAATACTAAATCTGCGAAGGTTGAAAGGCACTACGCACAGCAACACAGGGGGAACATAACACCTCAACCAACTAAAACCAGAACAAACTGCACGTATCACCTAAGAACACAAAAAGGTTCAAAACGGGACAAGCGCCGGGCAAAAACAGACTAAGTGCTGAACATCAGAACACTCCGGACGCTTCCCAGTGAAGCCTCGCCGATCTTCACTACTAGAAGGTGCCCCAATGTGTGTCTTTCCCCTAAAGAAGGGTGAGAAAGAAAGAAAGTGAACATCACTTTCCTGTGAACAAAAGGGTAACGCTCGCGAAGAGACTACAATGACACTCAGGGCCAGTTGGACCAACTCAAGCGGGTCACTCGAGGTTAAGTCACGACTTCACCAGTCGAGGTCATGACCACCAGTCGAACCAAATTAAACATATCTTATCACCAGGACACGCTTGTACCGGAAAAATTTCGAAGAGGGAGAACACGATTACCGAAGGATAACTAAAATCAGAAATATAGCACAGATATAGACATGAGCATAAGCGATGGAAAAGAGGCGGGAGGACACAGAAGGAAAGAATTCCTCACCCAACCAGAGAAGAGAGCGCAGAGAACAACCCACATAACCGCATGGAAAATACCACAGTAGCCCAAGCCTCCATACACACAGACTTCAGACTGGAGGCGATAAAACAAAGTTTATCCATAAATTTACGCAAGTCACCGAAGTTACTTAAAACTCAAATAAGAGAAAAGGTTTCAAAAATTAAACATTCTGAATCTCAGAACAACGAGTAAATAGAAAACACCCACACGCACCCGTAATGGACCACACACTACAGTAGAACCTACAGTTGAAAACTGCACTAGTGACATTTGTCGTATTCTAGCGGAAAGAGGAATAAGTAGGAGAAAGAAACGTACTAATATACTACCTATCCGCCAGAAAACAGCAATATTGTCCCCTAATGTACAAGGTCATTGTAGCAAATATTGTACTCAATCAACGTGAAATCCATTAAAAAATACAACACTGAAAGTTTAATGTGCATACACTCACCTTAATACGAAGATAATTAAATTTACTATAACACTTGTACTGTATGCGAGAGTGTAAGTTGAAAATAATACCTGCATAAAGCATCATGATTCAAATTAACCTAAATATTAGCTACTCCTACATGCGATTTCAATCAAATGTATCAACCCTTTTTATTCGTTGTGTATTTCAGTAAAACGAAAGAAAGATCAAGTTATTGAATGCAAATTATTCCAAAATTCAAATTGTCATAAGCATCGAAGTTCATTTGAACGGAAAAAAAATCTTTTGCATTTGAGTTGAAATTAACATCCCTTGAGGAGAGAAACCCGACAGTTCATAAATTCGGTTTGGAAAAAAATTATGTTTGTGAATCACTATTCAGCCCATGGAAATTCATTCAGTAATACAGTAGTCGAAATTTATGCTTTAACAAAATCGTTTCGTTTTAAAATTCGTCTAAAATTGCTTGTATGTAAAAATAGTATGAAAATTCACTGTTTTATAAGTTGAAGTTATCAATAGTAATTACAAATATTCGAAACTTCTTAACCTTTCAAACTGTACCACTGTCACTATAAAATATGAGCCAATTCCACTGTAAGCGCTTTTGAATTTCAATCATTACATCGTAATATGACAAAATAAGATTTCTGACATGTTCTCTGTTTCGAAATAAATATTTGAATTTTAAAAATACAAATTCGGATATTATATGGGTTTAGCGATCAGAGAGTTCTGAAACTGGTTTAAATTTTAAATGTAAGCAATCGGTACGGAATCATAGCCGACGAAGCAGAGCGCAGATACTTAACCAATACCGAACGAATAAAATTAATTTGGTGAGCTCACAGCACGAAACTTCTCGCACGAGTAGCTAACGAATTTCATTATGGACGTGCAGAAAGCACAATATTACTTAAAATAATAAAACATTAAACAAATATGGAGAGAAACAGAGATCTGCTAACGGGCTTCGGCTTACCTAAATCAAAGCATTATAACATATGGCAGACCCATGTTCCCTTACCTAGCTTAGGTTTGCACGTCGAAAAATGACCTTGCACTACAAAGTTAACAACAAAAATATTACACATAGTGCACAAACAATTTTCACTACCGAAAACAAAATTTAGATGTAATTAATTTTTTCTCGTGAAAGTCCAAAACTCAAAAGATATTAAAAATATTCACTGAGATTTAAAGATGTCTTCTCGTTGTGCATCCAGCAAAGCAGAAGATATCACGACGAAATTTCAAATTTCAAAATTTAAGTTCTGGGGTATGCGAACATGGTTCATCTGAATATTCAACTAATTTAGAGGTTACCTCAGGCAGAAGCACTGATTTAATTACGAAATGAAGATTTAAAGTATACTTTTAAAAACTTCACTGAGGATCTGTGTCCTGCTACCTCTTCTGACAATAGCTGCTTTCAGTATATCCAGCTGGAAACGCCTTCTTCATAGACAGATGACGAACGCAAGGCGGAAGAACAAAATAAACGCAAGAAGCAGATCTCGGTTTCCAACCAAATAAACCAGTAATACCTGAATTTGGCACACTGAACGAAAATTCAAAAACACAATATATTTTAAAACTGCAAATAAAAAATATATTAATTAATATAAGAAAATTAATAAGTTTAACGAGCAAGGAATTTTCTTGGCGGTGAGATTTGCCAATGATAGAGAACCACATACCTGAGATGAATTGAGATTTGGTCCTTTCACGGATGCTGACACTATCACCCAATCAGAAAATAATTAATAAAAGGAAGGAATAAATATACGTCATAAAGTAGTTCAAGAAATAAATCTTTAATCCAGGATAGCTAAACAAATGAGAATCAAAAGATTTTTCCATTGCTCGTTAACATGAGAAAAGATGCTATAAGAATATGGATGACACAGCGATCATAATAGTAAGAATATTTTGGCTTTGAAGCTAGACATAGAAAATCCGTAATAATAATGAATAAAACAAGTGGAACGGAGCTCCAAGACCGTTACAAGGTAAACAGAAACACCCCCATGTATAATAATAGCTTTGTCAAGGACCCACGAATAAAGTCTAGAACAGTAAGGGACAAATCAATACAAGGGCAGAGCAAGCTCAAAATTGATCAAATACAAGGGAATAAGTTATACTTTTATAGTGACAGGCAAGGTAGATATATAGCCAATAAATTAAATACGAGAACTAGTTATAAAGTGTCAAGTGATTTGAAAACAGGTTCCACTTTTAACAAGGTAACAATTACCTGTTTTAATGATGCCAAACAGTTAGGTCCAGATGACGTGGTAATTTTCCTGGCAGGAGCAAATGATGTAGGCAAGAATGATGGTAACCATTTATTGAAGTCACTAAAACAACAACTACTTGTATTGTTACACACAAAAGTTATTGTCTTTAATGTACCACATAGATATGACCTTGTACATTGGGCATGCGTAAATAAGGAGGTAGTTAGAGTTAATGAGGAAATGCATATTTGTAAATATTTCAGCAATGTAACTTTAATATACATAAGGCAACTAAATAAAAAGTATCACACAGTACATGATCTGCATCTCAATGGACTAGGTAGGGAATATCTCTGTGAAAAAAATAGGTGGAATAATGAAGAAAATTAATGAATATAGAAAGGTTGTTCATGTTGCAATGCCCCAAAAGCGATTGACTAGAAAGGGGTGACATTGGTCAGAACTCTAAGAATGCTGAAGCTGGGATTGTGAGATGTGTAAGTAATAAAACAATAGATTGCAATAAGGAAAATAAAATCGTAATAGGGCTATGGAATGTTCAGAGCTTACTAGACAAAATAGATGAATTAAATGTAATGAGTTTGAAATTAAAAACCTCGGTCTGGTGTATATGTGAACACTGGCTAGGAAAGGGCGAGATAAATGATGTATCAATTTCTGGTTATTCCTTGGCAAGTGCCTATTGTAGAACCAACAGTACCCGTGGAGGTTCAGCTATTTTTATAAAGAATAATCTAGAATCAGTTGAACTCAAATATTTAGTGAACATGTCTGTTCCTGAAACTTGTGAAATTGCAGCAGTATTAATTATATATATAAATATATATATAAATTTTCATATATATATAAATGATTTAGCGAAAAATATAGACAGCAACGCTACACACACTTATATGTATGCCGATGATCTAGCTGTAAAGGTAACCGGAAATAATATTTTTTCTGCTTTAAACAACCTGACTATTCCAAACTCCACTGTAAAGAATTGGTGCTCAGCAAATCTTTTATGTGTTAACAAGGATAAAACAGATAACCTAGGGTTTTCTTTAACCAAGAGCAAAGCTGATTCCATCAACTCAGTAAATTTCTTAGGAGTCTATATACAATCTAACCTTACCTTATCATATTGATCATTTATGTAAGAAATTGAGCAAATGTATTTTCATGCTTAGAAAACTAAAACTGTGCGTCACCGAACCGGTACTTAAAACTGTTTACTTCGTCTATATATACTTAGCTTATGACATAATAGTCTGGGGGAATGATCCAAATGTTATATATATCTTCTTCAAAAAAAAGGCCATTAGAGTAATTTGTAACGTTCAAAACCTCATGTAAACCTTTATTTCAAAAGCTTGGTTTTTTAACAGTGCCATCTCTGTATGTATTAGAATGTTTAATGTACGTGAAGAATAATCTTAGTCAATTAGAAAGTAATGAATCTGTTCACAGCCACTTAACAAGGCACAGAACAGATGTAAGAATTGATCAATATAATTCAAGTACAACTACAAATAGTTTTATGGAGTTGAGTAAAAAACTAAATAATAATCTTCCTAAGAAAATCAGATACCTAAAAACAACAATATTTAAAAATGTTATGAAGCATAAGTAGAGGTGGGCATCGAGCGGATTTCGAGCGCTCGAAACACAAAAATACGTTTTCGAGCGAGCAGAGTATCATCGAGTTTCGAACACTTTTGCTCGAAAATATTCGAGAGCTCGAAAGTCCTCGAATTTCCCCTTCCCCTCCGTTTATCCTGGTAAAAGACGTAATACACAATGTTGCCGACTGTGATACTATTATTCTGATCATAGTATAATTTCAACTTTATAGCTTTGATACAACAGGTAAATAATTAAGTACTAAGAAACTATTATCGTGATTTCATTGATACTTTAGCGCCAACATTCTGGGAGCTCCAAGGGACGCTGACTACGATTCCGAGCCCAAAAATGTTAAAAATTGTAATCCAAAACCGTGGCAGCGCGAAACATCATCATTGTAAAAGATAGTCATTACCAAGACCAAAAATATACACTTTTGAAATCCAAGATGGCGGCAGCGCTGAATGTCACAATTGTTAAAAATCATCAGAATTTCGTGAAATTTTATATGTGGTGGCTTGAAGGAGCCCTGAGTCCATTACCGAGGGAAGAAAGATACACTTTTGAAATCCAAGATGGCGGCAGAGCTGAATGTCACAATTGTTAAAAATCATCAGAATTTCGTGAAATGTTATATGTGGGGGCTTGAAGAAACCCTGAGTCTATTTCCGTAGCCAGAAATATAAAATTTTAAATCCAAGATGGCGACAGCGCGAAATATCATAATTGCTAAAGTCATCAGTTTTTCGTTAAACTTCATATGTGGGACTTTGAAGCGGTGCTGAATTCAATTCCAAAACTAAAATTGTTGAATTTTGCGAAATGTCAATGTTGTTAAAAATCAGATATTCGTTCGATTCCGTTGTCAATGAGAAACCGAACATGGCGGCAGTTTGGAATGTGATAAAATTTTCAATATTATCAGATTTCTGTTAAATTCCACATGTGGGTGTTCCGAAGAACGCTGATTACGAAGCCGAGCCTAAAAATGTTGAATTTTTCAATCCAATATGGCGGCAGTGCAAAATATGATAATTGTTAAAATATTTTTTAATTTTCCTGAAATTTTATATCCGGGTCTTTCAAGGGGCTCTGAGTTCGATTCCTGTTTCATAAATGTTGAAATCCAAGAGGTCGGCAACCCGAAAAGTGATAAATTCTTAAAAATTATCAGATTTTGTAAAATTTCATAAGTGGGTGTTCCCAAAGACGCTGATTACGAATCCGAGCCCAAACATATTGAATTTTAAAACCGAAGTTGGAGCTTGCGTGAAATATTCTGATTGTTAAAAAACATTTGAAACTCGTGAACATTTATATTTGGGACTTTCATGGGACGCTAATTACAAATTTGAGACCAAAAATATGAAAATTTGAAATCCTAAATGGTTGTAGTGCAAAATGGCATAATCTCTAGAAATTATCCGTTTTTTGTGAAATTCCATATCCGGGGATTTCAAGGGCCGTGAGTTGGATCACGAGGATAAAATGTTTAAATTAGAAAATGAAGATGGTGGCAGCGCAAAATATTGTAATTGTTAAAAATAATCTAATTTCGTGGAACTTTTCCCGGGATTTTCGAGATTTCTGGGTTGGATTCCTAGACTAAAATGTTGAAATTAGAAATTCACTCCAGTAGGACACAGACGCGTTTTGAATGTTAATTTTTGTTTTAATTCGTTGATTAACAGTTATTGGTTAAAAAGTACGTTTAATTTTAATCATATTTCAACAAATGTTTGATACCCCAGTAGCACATGCAGGTTGGTCGGCTATGGGACCCATATCGTTCCACATCGTAAATGCGGACGACAGAGGGGCCCCGCTTGAGACCACATCGATTGATGTGGGATCGACATCGATTATCGGTATCATTAATTTACCTATTTTCTAAAACTATATTTTGCAAAGAATAAATCGATTTTTACAAACTTTTTTGATCATAATGACTGAATTAATATTAAAAATAGAGCATTCGTCATGGCATTATATCGATCCATGTCGTTAACCGATATCTATATTGATCAATGTCGGTCCATATGGGCAAACCGGTGTTTATTCAAGCAACAGTATATCCCTCTGGTGATAAAGTGTAAAACTTTATCCTGTTGTCAACACGCGGCCAGCTTTGTTTGGTGACAAAGGAGGTTTCAAAATTTAAGCATGTTAAAGTGAAGAAATAACATGTCCTTCCACGAGAAGGATCTAAAATATAAAGTGTTAAAGTTGATTATGTTTTTACCAAGGATTCTTTGATCACTGTAAGTAAGTAAATAGACAAACCAACAAGATTTATAGTAATATTAAGCTGGTTATCGTACGCCGTCAGAACTGGGAGACATTTTACACTTTTGTTTCGTTTGTACGGTGGAAAGTAGCGTATTTTCTCAAGCCCATGTGGTTGTTGAGATATTTTGAGATTTGAGATATTTTGATAAACTCTCGTATATGTGGGTCAACATTTTGGTTTCGGAAGTACTCTATGTTCTTCGTTTTACCAAATCAGTAAATTGTGCAAAGTTCTATTTAGATATATTAAAAATTGTGGATTTGGGATATTTTGACCAACCCTCGTATATATGGTTCAAAATTTTGTTGGTTTCGTGCGTTTTCTATGTTCTTCGTCTTGCCAAATTAGTAAATTGTGCAAAGTTTGTTGAGATATGTTGAACATTGTGAATTTGCGATATTTTGACCAACCCTCGTATATATGGGTAAAATGTTTTGCTTCGGGTGTACTGCATGTGCTTCGTTTTGTAAAATTACTAAGTTGGGCAAAATTTTGTTGAGATATGTTGAAAATTGTGGATTTGCGACATTTTGACCAACCCTCGTATATATGGGTCATCTGTTGGTTTCGGGTGTACTCTACGTTCTTCGTCTTCTGAAATTACTAAGTTGTGCGAAGTTTTGTTTAGATATGTTGAAAATTGTGAATTTGCAATATTGTGACCAACCCTCTTATATATGAGTCAAATTTTGATTTCGGGCGTACTCTATGTTCTTCGTCTTATCATATTAGTAAGATGTGGAGAGTTTTGTTAAGATTCGTTGAAAATTGTGGATTTTGGATATTTTGACCAAACCTCGCATATATGGATCATTTTTTTTGGGCGTACTCTTATGTTCTTCAGCTTGTCAAATTACTAAGCTGTGCGAAGTTTCATTGAGATGTGTTGAAAACTGTGAATTTACCTTATTTTGACCAATTCTCGTATATATTGTTCAAAATCGTGGTTTCGTATATAGTCTATTCCAGTTCAAAGGTTTTTGTTAGATAACCCATTATTATTATTAGGTTAGTTGGCAACACTGAACCTCTTTTAACCAGTTACAGGCAGATAAAGACAAAAATGTAATCTGATGAGGTAATTCGAGCAGGCACTCCGCTCGAACAGTTCGAGCGCTAGAAACATTTTCGAGAGCTCGAAACCTATTCACGCTCGAAGTTGCTCGAAGTGGATTTTTGCCTGTTCTCCCACGTTTCGAGCGTGACTGCTTCGGGCTTCGGATTTCGAGCGCTCGAAATCCGCTCGTTGCACAGCTCTAAGCATAAATTAACTGCCATGGCTGTTTATAGTGTAGACGAATTTCTTTAAAATAGTTCCACAATCTGAATGTAACTATACTCTAAAATGACGATTCCATTCATTGTTTAAAACTAGGTTGAGGCAAAAGTCCAGCACCACATTTTTATTTTTAAAACGGCTCGAGAAAATATGACGATACTTTGCATGTGGGTAATTGGGGTGGAGGCGCATCACATGGTTCCATTTATCATCATGTGGGCCATCTTGAAATCCGCCATTTTGAATTCAGGTCCAATATTTCAAATGGGAAGGAGGCATGTGACATTGTTCTAGTCTAGAATTTCATCAGAAATACGAATATGCAGTTATTTTTCATGTAACTTTATTCACTAATGAAATTTTGTGAAGTAATCATTGCATGTGGGATCCTACAAGATATGTTCTATGTGTTCCCCGTTGTGTACTACACACAATGCAAGACGTTTTTTTCCAGCCCTGATGGACACATAATAACACTTCAAGTGTCACAGAGTCTCAAGCGTGCCTGAGTCGTTGTTTGAGGTGTCGTAGGTCAGTGATGTTTTCTTGATAAACAAGTGCTTTGAGATGGGCACACAGATAAAAGTCTAAGGGTGTCAGGTCAGGCGAACGGGGTGGCCACTCGATTGGCCCTCAACGACCAATTCAGTAGCCCGGCAACTGTGCATCCCTGACACATAATGCATAGTAAGGAGGCGCACCATCTTGTTGGGAAAAAAGCAGGGAAGTCACCTTCTAGGTTCAGCAGTGATGGGAACACCTGGTCCTGCAGCATGTCAAGATATCTGTCCCCATTTAGGTTCCCGTGGATGAAGAACGGCCCAATGAGATGAGTGTTCCATATCCCACACCATATCATCAACTTTTCCCAACCTAGTACCCTCGAGGTATTTGTCAATGTTGGTTTTGTGTCTAATAACGGAGAATCTGTTTATTTACCTCACCGCTAACATGAAACAGAGCCTCGTCACTAAACAACACACTAAGAGGAACGTAGGATCCTCGTTACACTTCGTCACAGCCCATTCTGCAAATTGCATTCTCCTATCTGGGTCATCTTCCGTTAGGTATTGCTGCAGTTGGAGTTTGTATGAATGCCACTTGTTTGTGTGTAACACACGGAGTATCTGCACACGGAGTATCTGACACCTGAAACTGAAGCTAAACGCCTGGTACTGCGTTTCAGGCTTTTCACCAATGATGCTAGAACTGTCTTTGCTGATTCCTCATCAGTTGCAATCCTCGGGCGTCCACTGCGTTTTTTGTCGTGTAAAGATCCAGAAACTTTAAATTTCTGCAAAATACGCGACACTGTGGTATGTGCAATGTTGTCCCTCTCTGGATGCCGGGTATTGAAGTCAACAGCGATGTCTCTGGCACTGCGTTCCCCACTGATGAGAACAATTTCAATCCTTTCTTGATGGGTAAAAGCCATGTTACATCACATGAAAAGAAAAATTAAAATTCATTACATGTTGCAGTAGGCAATGTTTACTTCACAAAATTTCGTTACTGAATAAAGTTAGATGAAAAATATCTGCAGATTCGTATTTCTGGTTAAATTCTAGCCTAAAACAATATGCCACATACCACCCTTGAAATATTGGACCTGAATTCAAAATGCTGGATTTCAAGATGCCCGCCATGATGTTCAATGGCACCATTTGTGGTCCCCCACCCCAATTACCCACATTAAAAGTTTCGTCATCTTTCATCAAGCCGTTTCAAAAAAAAAAGCATGATGCTGGACTTTTGCCTCACCCTGTATATTAACGTTCCAGCAATAAAACAATTTGAATTTGAATTTGAGATGACTGGAAACCAAGGTGCAACTTGTGTCTGCAACAATTCCCGCCTAATCTCTTTATTCAAAATCTTTATTTTCAAGTAGACATTCAAAATTTCAAGCCATAGAGCATGAAATGCATTTCGTTTCTACATATAATGCCAAAGAATATTTTTCATTATGTTTCGTGTCTTTAAGAATACCATGTTTTATATTTTTCTAATGTGTACTTTTTATTTTCTCAGCTTATAACGTCACTGCACACCTCAAATCTTACAGGGCCTTAGAGAGCACATGCTTATAGGTACGACTGTCTCCGTGCTTGTACACCTTATTATGATGAATCTAATCTACAATATGCATTAGTAACATAGTTTTGTAATTAGAAACCTGTTTGTGAAATGAAATACACTGTAGTTCCTCAAACTTAGTTCGGCTGGTAAATCCGCTTCTTGTAAAATTACTTCTCACTTTCACAGTGTATCTCGTAAACTATAATAAATCAAGATAAGTTAAAGTGAAAATAGCAATGGACAAAGATATTAACTTAGAGCAAGATGTTTTTCTGTGAACCCATGAATAATGACTTGATGGGAAAATTATCTGTTTTTCAATTGATCTGCTTATACTGGCAGCTATAGCTTAGGCCTATCAGGTCTGAGAGGCAACATTTCTCGCTGAGCCCGCGTCCTGGGAAGAGAAGGAAGCAGCCACTGACTTCTTTGAGGTACGATTCGGTTGATGAAACTGAGAGAGCACTGGGAAGAATGGAATATACACAAAAACGTTATAATCTACGAACCTCCCCATAAACAATATGAAGTCTGCGACATTAACCAGGTGGTCAGAATGATTTAATGGGTCCTAATGAATATTGTGCTGTAAGGAACGGAAACATTGACTCTATGAAATAACAAGGAAAGAAAATCAAAATCCTTCGAGATGCGGATAAGAAGGAGAACAGAAAAATAATCTGCATATAGAATTTACCATATGAGGAAGTGGTGATAATTGTCCCCGAAATACGAATAATTCTGTATAAAATAAAGGAGGAAGAAAGAGGCTCATTAGAATTGGTTGGGCACAGATGAGTAAGGAATGATGCCATTGAATGAATAGTTGAAGGGAAAAGTGGAATGTGAAGAATAATCGGAATTTTTGACAAATTTAGGAAAGGAAATTCTTAAGCTGAGGTGTACAAGAAGACGTGTATGAAGAGGTGAATGAAGAGGATTAAACATGTCTTGAAAATCCTGTCGCTATCCGTAAAACAATAAAGAGGTTATGATATGCTTGTTATTAAAAACAGTACTTAGCAAATCCTTTCTTTTTACAAATGATATTAAGCAGACATGTTATTTCCTATACTCAATAAATTAATCCCATTTATTTAAATTTTTGTAGCTGAATACGCACTACGCAAGTCAATGGTTAAGATTTCACTAACTTCAAGAAAGATACACATTGGCTAATGACAGAGACAACAGTGGTTCGTGTTATTTAAGTCACTGATATCTTGCTGTAAGATGAAGTCATAAGAAATAGACACTAAGCGAAACATAGTTCTTAATGGAATAAATATATTAAACTTTACACCACATAAATCACAATAAACCACCTGTGAGTGATCAACATGTCTTAAGTGAAAGCAACAGTTGTGGAAAGTCAACTAAAGTAGTTACATTTCAATATACATTTTTTTTTAATTCAGGAATTATAGTGAAGTGAAATAACGATATTTTGTTCATTTATTTATTTATTTACAACATATAACACAGACGAAACCATTATACATATAGCATTTAAAAACTTGAAAAGTATAAGTAATCGAATGAACAAAACATCATTCAAATAAAAATATAAAACGTAAGTGTATAAGGCAGTAATTTCAAAACTCAAGCCTCGGCTTTAAGCTTTCGTCCAATTTCCCTTTCGATTAATGACATTGAATGGGAAATAGTCATAATTACAATTGAGTGAAACAGGCATGGTGGTACTTCCTTATATCTTCATGCAGCTTCCTTATATCAAGCAATGTATATTTTCGTATTCAGCCCATCAAACTTATTCAGGACCATTTAGTTTGTTTAAAACACTATTCAAAATGTGAAAATCTGTCGACAGATGCAAACCTTTAATTTGTTATTGGATCAAGTTGAAGAACATTCAAGGATCTTAATAGTTTGATTCAATACTTTTCAACAAGTATTTTCTTATGTGTAATTTTATTTCATTTAACAACCTTCTAGAATTTTCATTTATTCATGTATAAATAACTTAAATTTCGAAGTTGGCGTATTCTCAATAAATATTTGTATATATTGTTAATCATGATCATACACATCGATCAAACCTAACAGGTTGTATCAAATCCAACTTTGTGAACATTTCTTTCTAAATAAATACTGATTAATTATATTCAGATCTCCTGCGGAGAATTCCTAGTTCTAAGGAGAGTGACAACTGCTTATCATCTTTTGTAGAATGAATTATATAAATCAAGAAACATGAGCCGTAATCTTATCCTCTTTTCGTATATTTCTATCATCGTTTATAAAGACAAGATTTCATTCAATACGTCCTTCGCTATTTTAAATTGTGTCCCATTGAAAGGAGTTTAAATGACAAAATGAAAACATATTCATTCGTAGGTCGTCACAGAGTAATATTGACAGTATTATTTTCCGATTTTTATCTCGTGCACCCACATCACTTTTTTACCTTGAACAATCACTTTTTGTTTTAGCATTTTGGATACATTTTTCATCTAGACGCAAATAAAATATTTGCTAAGTTACATTTTACGATTAATATTTAACACACTGAGATACACTTATACAGATTTCAGGTTAAAATATCCACTGCAAGCATAATTAAAACATTACCAAAGTTACACAATGAAGCAATTTTGGATATCAAAACCGGCGCGCCGCCATATTGTCACGAAACTTGGTAACTTCAAGTACCAATTTTATGTGACAGAAAGATCCTGTACTAACACGATAACACCAATCCCACTCTTATAACTTTTCTATATGTTTTGTAATACAGATTTTAGCAGATCTGTGTAAACGCTCAACGACGCACACATGCGCGAAGAAAAATGGTTTTTGCGATCGAATGATTAGACGAAATAAAGTGTAAATCTACATTTCGCTTCTGATAACATGATAGAATAAATGTACACATTTTCTCTAATTTTGTAGATAGTGCAGCTTCCGTTTATTTTTTAAG
>JAGDQP010045271.1:0-14112 GCA_022664845.1 Lepisma saccharinum
AGCGGTCGAACTCCTTACAAACCTGAAACAAACAAAGAACATTAGTCAATCGGTGTATTTTTCATCAACTACCAATACGCTATTAAATACACCTTTTCACACGCAATATCACTAGCCTAATTCTTTCCACGATTTTCTTTTTACGTCGATTACTTCAATATGAATGGAAATAAACATAAAATAGCTTTGACTGAACGTCGTGCTTTGGACTTGAATAAGGATGGGTAAGAATGGTTCAGTGATGTGTATTTTGTTCTTTACAAGAAAATTAAAACTGGAGATTTATTTTCCTCTAATTTATTAAATTTCTCTTGTATACCTAGTACTTCCAAGGTGCATAATCATACCTTTATAACCATCAAATACTCTACAAAACCTGAAGATTTCTTTATTAAAAAAAGTATTAGGGATGTACCGATACCACTTTCCCACCGATACCGATACTTTTTTAAAAAAAAATCCTATATGACTTTTTCAAAATAATGAATTTATCAAGATTGTAATAATATATATTAGATATAAGGCCAAAATTTCACATACAAAAATATATTATCAAATTGAGTACCGAACTCTCCTTTGTACTTCTGGGCACTTTGGGAGATAAAGGCGGCTGAGCGTGGGACTGACCAGTGACCACCCACTTCACCTTATGCCATAGGTCGAGAATATGTGGAGTCCCCCATGCGCCGTTCCCAGCGCGTGCTCATTGTACAGGGAACACCGTTACCTTTTCTAATATGTAAGTAAAGACTAAAGGGAAAAAAACTGACAAAGTGAGCATAGGCCGTAGAGTGGTTCACTTGCAAAGCACTTTGTTCTTAATCAAAACCACTGAGTCGTTTGATATCCGAAATTCGAATCTCGGGTGTGCCTTCCTGACTGAAGTTACCTTTGGCATGGACAACAAAAAATATCATTTGAGTAGTGCAAATCAAAGGCGTACACATGCATAAAGAAATCGATTATATAATCGATAATCATTTAGACGAATTTTAAGTCTAAAGAGACCCATGAAAGATATGGGTCACTGTTGTTAATATTAAACAAATTAAAATTAATTCGGAAAATGTATCGGTAAGTGCATATTTTCTGGAAAATGTAAACTAGTTTCCTAAACTTGCTGGAATAAAACTTAGGTCTTCATGTACCAATTTCTAGTATTGGCAAGGTTTTAAAATTAACTTCTGATTTTAGGGGCTTACGGCGATGACACATCTTAATTCTCAGGTCTGTTGCAAGTCCGAAGGGTGGGAGGGGTTATGTCTAATCTTGCTAAATTTACCTTTCAACTGCCCCCCTTTCACTAATTACATCCTACGCACACCTGTGTGTACCCATAGTATTCGGATACAAAGCCTGGAGTTGCTATTAGCATTATTAAAGTACAAAATAGACCCACAGTCTGTGGAAGCTTCGTTTTTTGTACAATTACATTTAAATGGATGCAAAACAGAAGAGGTGGCAAGCATTACTCATCAAATACGCACATTAGAAGCAACGAATACGGAATATCTAATTACATTCGTTACTTACGTGGTACAGCCACCAAATTGTGCAAAATTTACATTATTACCGGTAAGCATTTCGATCTATACTATATTCTTCAGTTATTTAAAACGTAAAAGCGGGAAAGAAGAAGGCAGGCGTTAGTATGTACTGTAAAGGTTAAAAAGATGATTAACACCACGCACCGTTACCGTAAGTGGGTGTTATTTCTAAAAGGCCTACTGAATTATTAATTTTCTTGCCAAACCTAAATCCACAATGGCTTAATACAGAGAATATAAAACTTGAGACTCCTCCGATTTCGGTCCAAAGAACCACACTAAACTTAAGCCACCTTAAATTTCAGTATCAAAATTGGTAGCAGCACGTCGACTACTATTAAATATTTTGTGCACGTTCTATACAACCAGAGATTTTCATTACTACTTCGCATACTCATGGATGACGTAGCTGGGAAACGTCTTTACTTCTGAATTATACTTGTAACCTAGAAGTTCCGTGTTACAGCTGTGCAACTGGTACGATCTACTTTAAATTTTGATGTGAACTACATTATGAAGAGCGAAGGTAAAAAAAAAACGAGTGACACCAATTTTTGATTTTGCGACAGAGAATTTCTATTGACTAAGCCAGTTAATAAACGGGGTGCAGCAGGTATTTGAGAACACGCATTATAGAAGACACCCTATTCTTTATGTCATAGTTACAAATCTTTTTTTGTTGCTGGTAAACATGGCAGAACCTATGCTCACCCACGCAATGAAGAGGCATACTGTCATCGTATCCTGGGCTGCAGGCCACTTCGATTAAGAGAGTACTGCATTCCTAAAAGTCGCCCGGTCATTCGTCTTCAATGTTCGGAGAGAACTGGGGCCTGCTAGGGCACAGTTTCCCACAAGAAACGATATTCGCGTCCCTCTGACATCATCAGGACACCGGAATTGGTCAGTTCTGTCCAAGCTGCCATCGACGAGGATCCTGGGAAGTCCATAAAGGCTCTCGCCAGGGAGCTGCAGGCTGACGATGCCACTATCCGACGTGTGGTTCACGAGGACCTTCGTTACATGTCGTGCGGGATGCGATGAGGACAATTCTTGTACGAGAGAACTCCCTGACCAGAGCCAAGCGCCTTCTGAACAAGCTGGAACATCCAGAAGAGCCAAACCAGAACCACAAGGTGAACCGCAAAAATGATCGGTGGTTGTGTAAAAGCCACGAGGACGTTCCGACCGTCATGCACACCAAATTTCCAGCCTCAGTGATGGTTCTGGGGTTCGCGCGCCGTGAAGGCGACATGATGCTTCCACATTTCTTTCGTCACGGTGCCAGAGTCAACGCTGTTGCTTACACCGAAGTGTTGGACACTATTGTCCAGTCATGGATTACTGCTGTAGCATTGGAAGGTTGTAAGTTTTCCAGCAAGACTCCGCACCAGCCCATACAACCCAAGAACGGATGCCCGAAAATTTTCATGACCATGTCATTCCCAACATGTGACCCCCAAGTTCCTCAGATGATAACCCAAATGGGATGCGGTTGAGAGGGACTCCAATAGACATCCATACAATACCGTTGCGGCTTTCAGGGCAGCTGTTATGGATGTAAAACTTTATTTTTATATGGGCCAGTCTAGTAACTTTGGACTTCGGCCCGTTACGATTCGCCTTTAGCGGTTAAGTGTTAAAATCCAAACCCATGCCGGGACTCAAACCCAGGATTTTGGAGCTGATGGCCTACCGCCGCAGACCGCTCGGCCGGCTGTTATGGATGCAATGGCAAACATTCCCAAGACCAATCTCATTACTGCCTGAAGGCGGTTTTGACAGCGTGTAGAGGATGTTATTGTAGCTAACGGCGGTTTCATTTAATAATGTCGTCCACTGTGTATGTAGTCACCTGTACAGAACATTAAAATGTAATAAATGCTCTATCTCAATTGTCTGTGCCTTTTTCCTTGAGGATGTGAATTTGTTCTCAAATACCTGTAAGTTTATACCTTGATACTACAACATGATGAGATTCTTGTGCTTAATTTCGTATATGTGGACGCCATGAATAACAGCAAGACAAGGAAGTGTAACGGACTGTACAAAGCGCACGAAAATGACTACTGAATCGTGCCCAGAAGCGAAGCAAAGACTATCGGTAAGTTTAGTTAACAAGAAACACTCGCCAGGTGACACAGCTCGATTTTGATGAATATTCGTATGTAGGTATAGTGCCTAGGTAAACCTTCACAGCCAAAATTATAGGTGCTGTCGTCAACAAATAACAACAAGGAGACCCAGGAAAGATGGAACGTAGAGAGCAAATCGAACAGAGTACGGAAAACGCTTTTCCTTTTATAAACTGTTATATGTATCTTATTCTTGTTGTATTTGCGCTAAATAACTAGTTTCCTAATTGCACACAACTTAAATGAATTGACGGTGATCGAGATTTCATATAGTTCCTCTGAGTTGTAGCTAAACTCTAGCCACAAATCTACACACAGAAATCGTTTCAACTGGACTAAATAACATTACAGTACTCCAAAATATCACTAACGCACATTGTATTCATAGGGTAAGTCGTTGTTAATCACAGTAACATAATGTAACAGATACATTTCTTTATACATGATAGAATCTCATATTCCATACCCCAATTCAAAATATGGTGTATAATCCTCAATATGAAGAAAGTTACCTTCTCCAAGACGTAAATTTAGTTCCCATAACCAACATGGAATATTTAGATACACTTGTGACCATTGGTATCGTCAAAATTGTGTATTCATTACTAAATCTTAAAATATCTCATTGTTATGGCTATATAACAATATATTTAAAGCAAATAGTCATTAATGGATACTGGACAGGAGGTGATATATTAATGTGCCATTTTGTCGTACAGGATTAAAGTTATGCCAAAACTGACTTCGTCATTGGGTTTGTTGGAATATTCCAGCACAGACTGATATATCGCATACTACTTTAAAAAATTAAGCACAGTCAAGATGGCGGTCATTGTCGTCATACCCTCCAGAATGTATCGCCTCCTGTCCAGTATCCATTAATGATCATTTGCCTTCAAAATATATAACAGTTTATAAAAGAAAAGGCGTTTTCCGTACTCTGTGTTCGATATACCTGCTATCTACGTTCCATCTTTCCCGGGTCCCGTTGTCGTTATTACTGTGTTAAAAAAGCCATTAGGTGTATCGACAATTTAAAACCATATGAATCATGTCGAGAAAACTTTAGTGTATTGAATATCCTTACAGTGCCTAGTGTATATATATACATAGTTGTTTAATGCACGTCAAAGAAAATTATTGTAGATACAACCAGAGATATGATGTTCACATACATAATACTAGAAATAATTATAAGTTAGATGTACCTGGGATAAGGTTATCTAAACCGCAACGTGGTCACATCTCTGAAGATATACGTTTATTCAATAAACTACCAAAGGCAGCTCACACAACACTTCTCCTCAGTAATAAGTCATTACCTTAAAAGCAAGGTATTTTATATGTTGACTGTTGACTGATAAAAGCAAGGTCTGTTGGCTGATAAATACTATTTAAAATATGTTATGTCTATGTAATCACACTTGTATGTATATTAAGATATTAACGTGAGGAAACCGATTACAATTTCAAAATTGTTCAAAGGTGAATAAAATGTACACTTACATTATTTGCTGACCACAGCACCTATAATTTTGGTTGTGAAGGTTTGCCTAGGCACTGAACCTACGGTGAGCTCCAAATCTTAACGTCCTTCTATCATATTTCAGATCTAGATTGCACCCGCCCCATCCTGCCTGTCACTTTAATGCGATACTAGTATTGACAGACTTGAAACCGATCGTGCGGAGAAAGCTATTAAGCATCCTGCGTTGCTAACTCAGAGTAAAAAGAAGTTAGACATTATTACCGTATAGGTTTCTTGTTTTTAGGAAATGTTTTGTTAATATTGCGCTATTGAATAATATTAACAATAAATGCATCTCTTTATCTTTCGTCCTCAGAATTAACCATAAAACAGCCCCAGAAATATTTGTAATTATGTCATATTTCTATCAATAAATAAATAAATAATAATAATAAAAAAAAACTTCAAAGGCTGGAATTTGTCAGTTTTAAATGGACAGATCACATGTACGCTTCACCTAAGTAGCTATAAAGGGAAACTTTCAATAACATGTCAACTGGAAACAGGATGCCAATCCCAAAAGAAATATTTTACCATATTGCAAAAGGAAATCCTGCCGAAGAAATGATCTGACGGGCGGAACTATCGCTGTACGCACAAGAATCGGAAAAACCCAACCAGACGTAAACTAACCAGTCTTCCTCGGCATTATTCGGAAACTTTTCGCCGTTTTTACGCAAGAATGTACTCCATTTCAATGTCGCGAGAAGTTCGGACAGTTGAAATACTTCCAAGTATAAAACAATATGGCAGACAACGATCATTAATATTCCACACCTTTGCAACGTTATGTTATTTTTGTGAAATTAGAAGTTTATAGGTAGGTACAAAGCCTCTAATTTAATAAGTAGATAGCTAATACAGAACTGATTTCGTAGAAAGGACATCCTTAAAAGTGAAATCACTATGAGAAAACCAATATGAAAAGCTGCTCTTCATTCTGTTACCAACGGAACATTGCCGTACATATCGTATCATATTTTACATAGTACTTTACTGGATTGGCTGGTTTAAGACAGGTGTTACAAAACAACACACAACTAGTTTAAAAATAAAAGCAAAAATACCACAAATATTCATGGTGAAGATTCCACATATTAAACCATCTGGGTTAATTTTATATAATTTTCGCTTTGTAATCAAGGGGTCCCGGGTTCGATTTTCGATGGGGCCACAGGATTTCTTTAAAGTGCAAACCGAGTACAGTAGTGGTTCGAATGTCACTGTAAGCAGTAGGTCTTGTCCTTCATAACCTTTTTGTGTCACATAAGAAAGTTAAGCCTATACAAACGAAACGAAACAAAAGGAATAGAGGCTAAGTTGTAGCTTGCTTTAATAATAATAATAATAATAATAAAAAAAAAGTCTTCAATGATTGTTCGAAAAAGCTTGATAAATACACATTTTGGGTTATCACGTTTCACTCCCTGACCCTTCATATTATATTCAGACGTAAATTTCCCCTTCATTATTCAAAGAATATGTACAATTATGAGATTATACTTACGAAGGCAAGTTTCGTTTGTATATAAATTTAGGAAGGCTTATTTTATTACTTTTATAGTTATTAAGATTATTATGCAATTGCAATCAAAGCAAAAATTCTAAATTCTTTTGTTTTAATAATGTTTAATATTGATAAAATACACCGAAATTCCGTTCAAGATTTTTTTCATAAAAACCTCAGGAAACGAATTCAGGGCAATCCATATGAAGTGGTCCAGAGCAGGTTGTTCGACTATCTCCGAAAATTATAGAAATTGGAGTGTGATGAACCTTGTGTATGAGAAGGTCAATAACACCATTTACGTATTCTGATGTACAATTGTTCCTCAATGGCGGCCATCTTTGTTGTTGGCGGATTGCCATTTTATGCATTTGCAAGCGTATACGAAACCTACATTTAAGCAGGACATACTAATCAGAGAAACACGAAACAAAGACTAATGTTTACAGGAAAGACTGTGGTACACTGAAAATATATACTATTGCCCCTAAGTAAATATTCAGGGTTGCAAACTAATACATGAAATCACCAGAAAAAGCACTGAAAATTGCACTTTTAAAGGAGGGGTGTAGTTTGGAATGGCATAAAGTTGGAGGTTCATAATATTTGTTGTGAATACAATTGCATGTACTGATTGTGCAGACATATCCACAGCTATGATACTACTGTGTCCGTAGAGTTATGTGGGTCCGAAGTTTGGAGTTTGTAATTTTTACGCCATGTATGGGGCTTAATATCTCAGGAGGGCAAAGTGCAAAAAATTGCTGCATATGCCGCAAAGTAGTTCTGTCTGGTAATAAACTATTGCAAAAAAAAAAAAAATCATCACTGATATTACATGGAGAAAACAGTTAGGGGTGTCCTACCCGTTCGTGTGTAAAACTAACTTTCGTATTTGTGTAACTGATGAAGAACTTTATCAATCTGTGTCATCATCAAGCTGACTTTGAGCTCGAAGCTGAATGGCATTTCTTTGTCTCATCACACGGTAAAACTGCATGTTATGGTGTTGGTGGTGTGACAAAGAGAGAAGTTGCAAGGGCTAGTTTACAGAGGCCAGTTACTGATCAGATCCTTACACCTTACGATATGTTTGTTTTGTTCAGAAAACATCAAAGGGATCAAGTATTTCTTTGTTCACACTGAAGTCGTGTCTCAACATGCAGAAGAACTGATACATCTACAAGTGAAGAATTCAGGACTTCATGTTGCAAAATGTATGTCACTAACACTGAGGTGGAAGGACAGCATTGCTTGTATCTATGGTGACCAATGGTGGACTGCGGAAGTTGATGAGATCAGTACAGAGAACAGGGATGTGCATGTAGTGTTTTATCATCCATCAGGACCAAGAACATCATTTCAGAAAAAGGAAAATGACACTGCTTGGGTTCCTGTGAAGAATGTACTTCGTAGGATTTCTCCACTGGAACTGACAGTAGCCACAGACCACTCTCATACCATTTCAGTGAAATTGTGTGAAGAACTATCACGGCTGTTTTCAGAGGATCCTTAGGCAGCGGTACGTAACAAGGAAACACTGTATTTACCTGATTTTGCACTGCTTAGTTGCTCAGTCAGTACCATCACAGCATAAACATGCTCTACGGCATATGTGAATTACACGATTCCTATAACAAAATCTGAATACCATAGTCACGCACGTGCTTTCTTTGAGTTTTTACCATGTCGTAACTTTTTTCTCCATATAATATCAGTCATGATTTTTTTTTGCAACAGTTTATTACCAGACAGAGCATACTTTGTGACATAAGCAGCAATTTTTAGCACTTTGTCCTCCTGAGATATTAAGCCCCATACATGGCGTAAAAAGTACAAACTCCAAACTTCGGACCCACATAACTCTACGGACACAGTAGTATCATAGCTGTGGATATGTCTGCACAATCAGTACATGCAATAGTATTCACAACAAAAATTATGAACCTCCAACTTTAAGCCATTCCAAACTACACCCCCTTTAAAAGTGCAATTTTCTGTGCTTTTTCTGGTGATTTCATGTATTAGTTTGCAACCCTGAATATTTACTTAGGGGCAATAGTATATATTCTCAGTGTACCCCAGTCTCTCCTGTAAACATTAGTCTTTGTTTCGTGTTTCTGATTAATATGTCCTGCTTAAATGTAGTTTTCGTACACGCTTGCAAATTCATAAAATGGCAATCCGTCAACAACAAAGATGGCCGCCATTGAGGAATCAATTGTATATCAGAATACTTAAATGGTGTTATTGACCTTCTCATACACAAGGTTCATCACACACAAATTTCTATAATTTTCGGAAATTGTCGAGCAACCAATTTCACCATCTCTGGACCACTTCATATGGAATGTCCCTTCATTGAAATCAAAAGTATTTTCTGTAGGCCTATGTATATGTATGGATGATTAACAGGCAAAGTTATTTCAAATAATTCGTACTATCTTTATTCACTTCTTTTATTAATATGCAAATCAAGTCGCTTTATTTCTGACTCAGTGAACTAGCTTGGACTAAATTACTGTACTCTGAAGTCTTTTGAAATTGTCCATTTACTTTAATAATGTGTATAGCTGTACAGTGATTTCACTCGTACAGTTGCTCTTCTGAAGTGACTCTTAATAATTATATTCAAGATCAGTACAACGTATTTTTATCATGTGTCCAAGACTCATCGCATTTGTGATCAAGGGCTCCCGGGTTCGAGCCCAGATGGAGGACAATTTCTCTCAGGTGCAAACCGAGTAGTAGTTCGGATTCCACTTTAAACTGTAGCTACAGGTCCCGTCCTGCATATCCTCGTTGCTGTATAAAGACATAAACAACCCATGGTTCTTGCCAACCCTGGTATTTTAGTACCGGTACATAAAAAACACAAAAACGTTATAAGGATAATAACAGGGAATTTCTTCGTAAACAAAGTTAAAATAAAACGTGATTTAGGGGAGGGATACGAACTGCGCCACTAAACTTCTTCCCGTCTTTTTTATTTACTTTGCTACATTATTCACTGCACTGAAACTACAGGATAATTGTTACAATCTAACAATCAAATCTAATCGTATTATTAACTATAGCAATGAAATGGATACAGAAATCTGCGTCAATTCAACAGTGCATGATCGATAATGGTTACGAAAATTGGTCTCTTATGCATTACTGACTCGAGTTTAGTAAAGTTTATCTAGTTTACTATAGAAATAGAGAAAAAAAACTTACTGTTTATGTAAGGAATTATGGGTGCAGTTACATAGTTGCATTATTGAAACTATTCAATTATTACGGGTTACTTATTTCCAGATTAAGTTAACAAAAAGTGCACACCAAATTCGGAACGGCACCCCTATTTATACCCATATGTGCCTTTGTACACGAGGAAACAAATCTACCTTTGTGTTAACAAGATAAAATTTACAGAAGAAATGACACTGTAAACTATGTGAAATTCGTTAATACTGAAAAATGGGGTGCCGTCTCGAATGAAGATACAAAAAACGCAGACAACGAAGTGAAGATGAGAGAACAATTCGCAGTAGCGAATGGTAAATCGGGTAGCAGAAGACACACAGACAAGAGCGCGAATTAGAAAGTGTAGGTTATGGTGATGGCGCAACCTAACCTAGCTTTGAGTAGTGATAGTCATATCTTGCAAGACATACTGAAATGTTCCGCGTGGAACATTACGATACATAAAGGCTGTATGTACGTGTCTCTGTATTTCATAGATACAAGCAGATTGTGAAATAGAAGACATTTTGGAATAAACGCCAATGAAATCAACGCAATTAATCACGAAAAATAAAAAAAAATGTGAATTAGTTCACCCCTCTGCGGAAGCAAAGCCAATTTTTGATCCAATATCTGCAATCGCCGGAACTTACGCAATACCAGAATTCTGAATAAGTAGCATGTAAATGGAGGTGGTTTAGTTTACTGAAGTGATTAACTGGATGATATGCAATTATGCCCAGAAATAAACGCCCTTCACGATTGGGGTCTACAATTTACCCTTGCACATTGACACGAATCATTGAAGACTTCGGTTAAGTAGCGCCAATGTAATTTAAATCCAACAAGTGGTCGCTTCTAGTTCATACTGCATTGTGATTCCTTGAAAATATTACTACTATATTTCCATCATATGTAATTTCAAGAAAAATCATAGCAATAAGCCTATTAATAGTTTTACGCTACACAGTTATCATGAACATAATATAGAGATGGACCCAATTAAGTAGTATACGCCTTAACAGGCATCCACATTGTTTTCAAATAATCAGAAATAAAAAAGTTTATTTGCTTACAACTCTATTTCGTGCAATTTCATCGTAAGATAGGTACAAAAATATCTTCTCCAGTACTATCTCAGGTAGCTCAATCAGGCCTACCATCCTTTCGATCCTTTATTAACAACTGATTTGACGATTTACAGCGTACCACTTAATAGTAATTATATTTACAGCTGCATATTTTGCGCAGCATATACTACACACGAATTGCACTTAAAACACATTTCAGAGAATTTATTCCTGGTATTATTAATCAAAAGCACATCGCACTCTCCTCTCAACTTGTGGTACAAAACTCGTCACTGCACTGTGCTGCCATCTGTAATTCAGTAGTTCGACGCGAAAAGCATCGCTCGCTTAGCTTCAGTTACATCATGGCGTACAACGGTGAAGGCCCCATGATTAAGCGAGCAAGAACAGATCTGGAATCCGGTCCGCACAGGGTAATGTTTTGTTATAATTACTTCTTTTTTTGCATAAGTTCGTATGTTAAACATTCGTGGTGTTTGTGATTAACGAACCAGTGTGTATTTTGTCGTAATGAGAAAGTGTAGCGATCTAATGACAACGCGCTTAGTGTGTTTAGCTGCCGCTTCCAAGAACAATGTGGCGACCATTGTTCTGTTCGGATGAGTGATTTGTACATCATCTACTTTGAGGAAAACACGTGGATTATTCATCAAAAATAAACCTGTGCAGTCTTGCTTATAATGTTTGTTTCCTGTTCATCTGAAATCAAAGGTGGATCGTTTGTTTGTGGATCCAAACTTCGTTTGTGCTCCTCTTTTTCGATCCTCATGTAGTGTCACTTCGAATTAAGCTACAAATTTGTAATACAATTTGTCCTATTCATGATTGTGCGTGTGACGACGGAGTTTGCAGTTTGCTAGGTGTTGGTCAAAGTTACGCGCTCTCAAAGGTAGTGTGCTACCGGCGTCTCAACTTTAGGTGTAGACTGTATGAAAGCACGTTGAGAAGTCGTTCCGTGCCAAATGAATCAGGCTAGCCGGCTTCTGCCGCTTCTTTCAACTTACTGAAGTTTGTTTCGGAAAACTAGTAGTTAAACATGCGTGTATCTTCATTCGTTAGTGCCAAGAGTATTGTTTTGGTTGCTGTCTTAAACACGAAAATATTGACTTTGTACTACATTGTATGATTTGGCGGGCATTTCTTTAGATCGGTTCAATTTGTTTCGGGAATAGCGGCAATCCCTCGCCGTCGATTTTTGAATGATGTAAGATTCATTTTTGTGTGTAAGGATTGGATAACATAGTATACAAGTCAGTGTGATGGAAAAAATGTGCAAGGAAGTTTGTGTTTATAGTTGAATGCACTTTTAATACATAACAGGAAGGTAACGTAGCTTAAAATGTGCACGATGGATTGGATTGTGTGTAGGGTTGCCAGGTTTACAGATTGTGAATACGGGACAGGACACGACAGTTAACTCAAGGAAACATTCAGAAATGTATTATTACACTTTAAACACAGCAATTAAATATTTAAGTTTATATACAGTATTTATTTTACTTCACTTTGGCACTTGCTAGTAATTCTGCATCTACTTGAATCGCATGAGAGCTGCAGTATGATCAAAATTAAGTGGAACGAAATTCTGACTTTATCAGAGTTGAACATTTATTCCTGTTATGTATCGATTTGTTTTTAAGAGTTTTCTTTTAAAGAAACTTCAACAAATGTGTTTGAACCATGAAGATATCGACATCAGTATATTTGGAGCAGTATCTAAATTCACTTTAGAGAATTCAAATCAGTTTTGATTACTGCATCCATCATGCCGTAATTCATTCTTACGGGAAGAAAACTCGTGATAATAACACTTCTAAACAAATCGGCCAGTGAATTTCAAAGCATTAATATTTCTTCAGACCCAGAAAACTTAAATCTTCCAAACGTAAAACCCTAGTTTCTTGAAAGTGTTATTATCACTAGTCATAAAATGACTCAATGATTCTAATAAAAGCATGTAACGTAGCCAGGTGATGAAGTTAAATTTAACAGAATAGAGTGAAGTGCAGGATTGGTAACTGCATATTGTAATCACGACAGAGGAGTTGAATGTTAAAATACTGGAAAAGGGCGTCCCGTATGCTTTTAAAACGGGTCAGCATTTTTCACCTTAAAATACTTTAAATCCAGTATAATACGGTACATCTGGCAACCCTAATTGTGTGTGAAAGAAGTTTGGTGTTAATCAAGAAAGTATTACTTTAGATTTCGTCGGATGTTTTCAGTACATTCCATCACTCGTGATTTATGAATCAGTTCATTGTAATGTTATTGTAGATGGTTTTACCGAGAATAGGAGCGGTGCGGTCTAAGGCGTTAGGCCGACGACTCGAAGGTCCCGGGTTTAGTCCCGGCATGGGTGTCTTTTAACTCGAACGTGACGGATAATTGTTTTGGGCCGAAGTCAACAGTTACTAAACTGGCCCATCTAAAATATATTTTTTTTATACCGAGAATAGGAGGAGTTTCGAAATACGGAGGACATGATGTTAGTGTGTTTTTTTAAATTGATCAGTGCAGTTAATCGGAAAGTTTTCAGACGTCTCCGAAAATGTCTGGGAAGGATGTTCCTCATTGGAATCTCAGTGTTCGTCTCGGTAGTCTTTACTTGTAAATATATGTGCTAGTGAGGCAGGTTCGTTATAAGCTCTTATCAATGACGTTGTAAAAGGGTTGAATTTGTAATTATCGGATGCTGGTTTTTTACGGGAACGGGCGGAAATTGCTAGCATGATTAAATTTTAGGTGTGATTGAATTCATAACTGCGGATGTTGAAGGTACGGAGTGTGAGTGGGGTAAGCAGCAAATCCTTGACACTCGTGGTTATGTCATGTGCGCGTTCGAATTATTGTTCTGCCAAAGTGTTTTAATATTTCTGCTCTTTTCCTTCACTGTCTTAGCCAACTTATTGTAGAAGTCTTCCTGAAATTCTCTTGGAGTATGTGAGGTACTGTCTGTATGGCTTTACATTGAAATTTGTTTGGACGTAGTAATTCGTCCAGTCTTTTTGAATTGCTGGAGAAATTTGGTCATTACTTTAGCAGACTGTTCTACCAAAAATTACTTTTTTTTTTT
>JAGDQP010045272.1:622-15639 GCA_022664845.1 Lepisma saccharinum
AATTTTATCCTTGAATGACTCGAAACACGTGTTTAGATGTGACAAAGATAAGGGGCTCCTCCGTATCGGGAAGGGCGTAAGGCATAGTGCTGTTACCGCCCATACAATTCATTTTATTTTATCGAAACATTGTATACTTACTGTACTCTATATTGTGCTATTGTTTGTCCTAATCTTCAAATACGCTGTATAGTAAAATAGTCAAGAGTTTGCGTGTTGGAGATAACTGCATTCTAACTTTTCGTTTTCTGTACACCTATATATCAGGCGCTTATTATGCGTAGGGACTTATGCATTATGCGTATATCGTAAGTATACGAGGGTGAACAACCTGAGTATTTCCTTCAAACCCTCTTTAAGATAATAATGCAAAAATCTGCAATGCAATGAAATTAATCAAGGTTCCTAGTTATTGCCAGGTGAACATGAAGTGATAATAAAATAGATATGCTACAGTGAATTATAGAAACATGGAATTTGTAAGATCCCCCCAATGGTGATGTAACCCCCGAATTGTCATGTACAGGGCCCTAACTTTATTTTTACTGGAAGTGTGTGGCTTAATGTAGATTAAAACTCTCTATAAAATATGGAACAATTAAACTTGCTTCTCTCCAATTTTTGCTTTACTTCCCCAAACTAAATACACTGACTGAATCCCTGGATAGAAATGTTTCATCACTACAGATTTAGAGGTATGAAATCTATTAGCTGCACTAAAATTAAATCGAATTTAATTTAATACAGTGAAAAGTAAAGTGAAAAAAAAAAAAACTAGTTGGATTTATTTCACAATTTCGCCGCTAGACAAAAAAATATGTATACAATTTATTTTCTTTCGTTAAAGTACTGTTCAATATTTACTATATTAAATGTACTTCGGATGGTAACACTTTTATCTAGGTTTATTTTGGTGAAACAGGCGGTAACATACCTTCTGTTTCGCTGGGTCTTCTGGGTAAATTAAATGGCCGAACTTCCGGAAAGGCACCTTCATGAAAGGTGCTATGAAAGGACCTTTGCGACTCTTCCTTTAGGTTTCGAACGACCTTCAATATGGCGGCGACGAAGGAAAAGGTAGCGATTCTGAACGCCCCCAGGATCTCTCCCGAATTCTAAGTCCACACTCTACCATTGAGCTGCGGCTGCTTGGCTCAATTACTTGAATCAAGTTTCCAGGCAAGTACCGTTAACTTTCAATTGCTTCAAACACATCTTTAGGACCACCTGTAAAGTACTTTCTTTGTTTTATTGCAAACCACTTAGCAGTCTAGTTATTTTTATTTTAGGGTTTTTAGATGTCTACGTGGTTCGAAATAAAAGAAAGCAAGTATTTTACGGACGGCCCCAAAACATGTCTCTGAAGAAATTGGACGTTCACGGTACTTGCCTGAAAGCTTGCTTCAAGTAATAGGCCCTGTAATTAAACCCAATTATGTGTTTCCTCATCCTAAAATTTTCTTCTGGCTATGGTATTAGATAAAGGGAAACACACTAGAGAGTTTGTGCATAGGCAAATTTAAAAGACAGACAGTCACTTTCAGCGGAAACCAATTAAAATCTTAACTACTAAACTTAAATTTTCTGCTGAAGATAATTCACTGGCATACTTGAGATTAATTCTTCACATATATTACAGAATATCAGTGATGATGACATTAAATCACAAATCCAATCCGAAATAGTGCCACATTGGGATATAAAAGGTTTCCTTTGCCATGCTAAGGCAGTTGAGTAATGTGTCAAAAAAATAGTGTCAGAAGATTCACGCAAAGTCTGCGGATCTCACTTCAGAGTTAGACACATCAGAACCCGTTTACTGTCTAGATCAGCAATACCTAAGTTCTCTCACAAATCGGAATTTAAAGTTACAAGTACTATATTGAGTGAGAACAGCATGTCTTAACTCGTAAATAACTGAATATCTGCTGTTAAGTTCTTCAAACCACTTTATCAGCTTATTGGTTTGATAGGGTGTGGGTGGAACTCTAAGAATGAGAACATCAGAGTACATAATTAGTCGAATTTCAGCTTGTAATTTATATATGAGGAAAATATAATTTGTAAAGAAGCAACTGTATGACAATTCATTAGTTTGATATGAGATTTCACATTTTATTGGTAAAAAGTGAGCTTTTTGGTTGCAAAGCACGACCAGTAAACAATGATATAAAAAATATGTTGATACTATTTTTAGTTCATGTCATTCATGTATATTACTTGCAAATCTATAGCACTTCGTTCAAAGTATGTTTGATAATTTTTTAGAAAAGACGATAGCTCAGTTTTCAAAATGTTCCTAATTTTCAAAGATGATGCGCAAACGGAAGATTTTAACCGATTTTAATTTTCTATTTCTTTTATTTTCTTCTTAGCACCATGGGCAACTTTTCTGTACTATGGAGTCATAAAAAAAGAAAGATTAGTTTTTTTTCGAACCACTCTATTATATAGTATTATGAGGCATTCGAATTTAGCTAAATAGATTAAAATACATTCGCTATTGCCTGCTTTTATTGACTAATGATATAGTCTACAGATCCAAGCGTATTATACACAAAAGCCACTGTCTTATCTGCCTATAAGATTTACCGATACCAATTGACCTATAAAATAACGTACAGACTTTTTCATGAAAATCGTAGTACAACTCTTAATAAATGCGTAACCTCACCAATGTAAATAATTTATTCTAAATTATTCCAAAGCGGCTCACTTCACAATCAACCGTGAGCGATGCCTCGGATACTGCGTATGTAGTGGAGGGTTACAGAAACTAAATTTGGAAATATGATAAAAATGTCTCTGTCAGCCACTGCTCACAGAATAAAGAATTGAGGTTTGTACAAGAAAGCTAATTCCAGGACATTTAACTTTCCAATCCGGACTCCGGACAAATTTCTTAATTCCCGGACTGTCCGGGCGAATCCCGGACGGGTGGTAACCCTAGCAACAACTGAAAGAGCCTGGCCTGCAGAAGAGGGTGCATTTCTGTTCATAGCTGTTGAGAAATGTTGCCAGTGGGTTTCTGGACCCACTAATGCTCATCATGAGTGACGAGGCTTGGTTCCACTTGTCTGGGTACGTAAATTCCCAAAAACACCGGTATTGGTCGACAGAAAATCCACACGCAACCCACCAGGGATCCTTGCATGACGAGAAGATTGGTGTTTGGTGTGCCATTTACGCCACACGCGTTATGGGGCCCATATTCTTTGAGACCGGTCAACAGTGCCGTGTATTTGGGAATCCTGGGCATTACATTTCATTTTATGTGTTGGACTTTGTTTAATCATTGATTATGTTCATCTTCTGATGTCTTATGATTTTACGTGCCGCACCTTGTACTATTCCCAAAAGATTTGTGCAGCACGGTACTCTGTGGACCTTGATCCAAAGAACTTCAGTTAACTTGCTGAACTCCCAAGAACATGATTGCAAAAACTAGCCAATCTCTGCAGACATTTTAGTCAACTATATTAGAGCAGTCTTTAAGGAAGAGTTGCTTGACTTTTCAGCGAAGTATTCATCACTAAGGAAAAGTCTTAGTGATGCGTACGAAAAAGATAAACAAAAACAAAGAACACTACAGAAACATCGGACAACTCGTACGGATGAATCTTACCCCTCAGTGCAAGAAAATAACTTTTGTAAAAATTACCCAAGTTGTTGTTATATGTGCTAAAAAAAATTACAGCTTATACAGTAACCCTTACCCAGGCTTGCAACTTGCATACACGTTTGAACTAACGTTGTCAATTACATAGGTATCTTGTGAATAAAGTTTTTCGAAACTGAAGTTTATGAAAAACGATTGAGAAGTACACTGACACAAGAACATTAATACTCATGGCCTTGGAACGAGATACAAGGCCTGTCTGAAAATTATCCGACCATAGCCAGAAAAATAGAACTACATACCTAGTGTTTCAACTTATAATCAATCACCTTCGAAATAGGACCCCTTCAGCTTTCACACACACGTAACACAACGATCCTTCAATTAAGAGGCGTTTTCACAGAACTCGGTATCTACAAAAACCTGTTTTTCTTTTATTTATAAAATACTATCATATAGACACGATGAAACCTCGTATTTCAACATTTATTCATTTACTGATATTCTTATCAAATTTAGCTTAATTCTGATAGCGCCACTCGATTCTCCTGGTCCAAAAACATTAGGGCATGTAAAAATTAAAAAATCGACAAAAATGCTGATACAGAGTTTTGGTGAAAACGACCCTCAAGTGCTGGAAGCATGACTGTAATGCCTGTCTTGGAACTGCTGAGAACGCCGCTGTCGCGTTGTGCATGACGTCCTCGGATGTCGAAGCAGGTATCTTTGAGCGACAGTTTGACCTTAGGGAAAAGCCATCTGCAGGGAGTATGGGGTTTGGCGAATGACAGGAATGCCGTTCTTTGCCAGAAAGATTGAATCAAGGGCGATAAATCAACCACGGCGTTATCTAGGTGCAGGTGTCTGTTTTGTGAAGCCCAGAGATCTGGTCTCTTGTAACGAACTGCATCACGTAGGCGACGGTTAACGTCGAGATAGTAGTCCTTCTGGTACCTATTCGTTCGACCTCTTCATTGCGACTCGTTGATGACCTCTTGTCACACACTGTCGACTTCGGCAATCTTTAAACCGATTATACCACTGTTTTGTTTGTGGCATCATAGCCAAGAAATGGTTGAATCTTACTATTCTTTCTGTTAGGCTATTTCCAAGTTTCTGGCAAAACGTTCCAAACGTTATCATTCTGCACGAATTTGATTTTTACTGAAGGTCTTTAGACAACTTTCGATCAGACCGGATGGATGATGGGTGAAGTGGTGGAATGAGAAAATTCAAGCACAAGGTGTTTCTTCACCACAAAGTCCACATGGCACGAGCCAGGATCGAACCGACGACTCCACGTACCAGAGATGAGCGCTCTACCACTGAACCACCGCAGCCCTTCATTTTGCCTGAATGGAACTGCGTGACGAAGAACCACACATCACTACACACTGGCTGCCTAATGGACGCTAAAGCAAGCGAGGATCACGCCACCTAACAGGTATGTACAGAAAGGATACACCCACCACTTTGTGCAATGTTACCATCCAACGTTCCCTACATATGTCAGAAATAACAAAGATCACATACTTTTCAGACAGGTCTTATATGTTAGTGACTTTAGACAACAGTATCATAGATGCAGTGGTTTCCAAAATCAAAGGATTACAAAACATATTGAAGCTCTAGTATAGCTTATATTTTTCACTTTCTTATCTACGTTATGTTCTTGATTTTGTGTATCGTGGTGTGAATCGATAGATTCTTTTAAAAACTATAACGACTATGAAAAACTACTGATGATGGGGCCGCTCTTGTGGCTGTGCCTATCGGCCCCCGCTACCGACTAGGTCACGCAGGAGGCTCATTCTACTAAATAAGTCCTTAAATAATAGGAAACGCTCGACCGACGTTTCGGTCGAAAACCATTACACATATACACTTTCAGTTTGACTACATAGAAAGTACGTTAAACTTTCTTTCGCGTTTGACTACATAGAAAGTATGTTAAACTTTCTTTCGCGATTGTAGAAACACTAAGTCAAAGTTTTAATTCATCCCAATGTGTGTACAAATGTTCTCTGAACTTGCAACATGTTTAGTAGTAGAACTCTCGAAGTTCACAACACTGACTTTCAACTTAAAAATTGGTCGCTTCTGTCTTTGATAGTGATTCAGATTGTGGAAAAAAATATGTGGATACTTCCATTTAAAAGAACGGAAGTTTATTATATTGTGTTGGTGACAGTGACAATTCAATTACTACTGGATTGTACTCAGACATGTCTTCCCTCTAGTAGGTATGTAGTTCTATCAAAATACTTTATATTATTTGCATAGGTTCTTAGTTCTTTATGGGCGTCACTTTTTAAAACCTCACCAGGAAATGGTCACCCGAATTTGCTAGAGTTCTGTTTGATTAGACCGATTTGGTCTTTCAATGTTCTTCGATCTATTGCATATATTCGTCATGTTTTGTTACCTGAAACAGCATAGGGTTACTATTATCTATTTGTACCGACATAGTAATTAATAATTTTTGTGAAGAAAAACGCGCCGTATAAATTTTACATCACCAATGTTACTCCATACAGTCCAGAACCGAAACTCGCAATTTACTAAATTCAACATGCTTTTAATGTCTATTTCAAATAAAAACTGGTTGTTTGAATGTAACTAAACGTTAGAACGGCACCGAACCGATTATTCATACTCCACTAGTAATTTTTAGAAATAAATATTTACAATTAACTCGTTAATTCGGACAGTTACACACGTCTACTAAACTATTTCAACATACTGCAGTTACATTGCAGATATTTTCCTACACTTGTTTTTCGTATTTTTATATTTCTCTTTGTCGCCTGACACTTCTGAAGCACTACTGGAAAGACCAACACGCCTGTCACCACCATCTATATTGGTTACAGAAATAGCACCACTCCTAGAATATATAATTCTGTTCAACGCAGAATTACTGCACAAATTCCTGGTCTGATTTTGATATCGTTCGTGTATTTTACATTCTAACAAGTCTTCACCAGTTTGTACCACCACCTCATTTACTGAATTTTCATTGTCGTTTTCACTTTCACAAATGTGTTTATCACCAGCGATGGAAGTTGAGTTAAGGTCCAATTCATATTCGAAGCACACTTTAACTTGAGTTAAATCTTGGGAAATATTTAATTCGTTACTTTTACTGGTATATTCTAGAAATGATGAACAATCAGTAGTACGATTTAGTGTTGGGTTATCTTTGTCACGTAACTCAATATCTTTTGTCAATTCTTGATCTGAAGTATGCTCACTACTTGTCGAATTCGAAGGCTTCTCACTGTCTAGTGTTGGGCACTGAGGATCAGTTTCAACTTCTTCATTTCGACTTAAGGGAACTTCAAATCCAGGAGGAGCAGTATAGTAAGGCAAACGACCTCTCTGCCAGTCATTTAAAACAATGCGAGCAGTTGCAGAAATATCAGGATCCCCACCTTTTAACAATCTGCCCATCCGCTGTGCTAATTTCTCTAAAAATGTCTGCGAGTCTACCCAATCATCTACCTTGTATGTCTTTATTAAATACTCCTTCTTTACCTTTTCCAGTACGGCTGGTATGTAGTCTTCAGGATCTTGTACCAGCTCCACTCTAACAACACCCTTCAACACTTTTTCAGTGTCCGATTCATCAGACGGATACACAACTCCCGGGCAATCAATCAAATAAATTCTTCGCATTAATGTAATATACTGCCAAACTTTTGTCTCGCCAGCTATTGGTGCCACATTACACACTTTTTTTGAACACAAGGCGTTAATTACAGAACTTTTTCCAACATTGGGATAACCTATCAAGCCCACTGAGATCTGTTTCTTATCTGAATGAAGCTTTGCAAATTGTCTCAGCAAATTAATTAATGCACCCTTTCCGAATGAATGTGTCAATGACGCATGGAATGCTATCGTAGGATATTCATGGCTTAATATTGCAACCCACCTCTGAGTAACCCAAGTAGGAACCAAATCAACTTTATTTAGAATAAACATGAGATGCTTATGCGGTTTTTCCTTCTTAAGAAAATTTTCGATATAACTGGATCTTGTTCCCACAGGATCTCGTGCATCCAAGACCTGCAAAACCACATCTGAAGAATCAATGACCTTATACAATTCATTCCATATTCTTTTACTTTGTCCTGCAGACATGATCCAATCTCTTGGCGCGTCCTTCACACCTTCATCTTTCTTCACCAAGTCCTTGTCCTTCGAGCAATCATATTCTTTCCGTGACGTTTCGGCTTTCTCAAATAAATTTTCCAGGTCTGTTGTGATCAAACTAGGCTTCTTACGTGTCTTCTTCGGACCAAAAACGCTTTCAAAAGGCTCGGTATCAAGCAAATGCACTCGAGCATACTTTCGTTTCTCATTTAGCAGCGAAACTGGTAGTCTTGTTTGTTTCATTATAACCTGATAAGGATCCTTCAAAGCAGAACCCAGCTGTTCCTGAAATTGCTGCAGGGCATTCTGTCCAATGACTCTAGAATTTCCAAACCACTTTTGATTGGGTTCTACTCTTGCCATGGTTCCTGATGGAAGTTTTGCCTGAAATGGAGCAGGAACTATTATTTCACCTGCTTTGTTTCGTTTTGCCTTGAAATTCCTATACATCTGAAGTCGATTGATAGTTGACTTATCTCGTGGCTTGGCGACGCCTTTCAGATCTTCCTTTTTTCGTTCAGGATTCATACTGTGCGCTGAATGACCCACTTTGCCTCTTCTAGGCATTTTCTTCTTTTTTGTCATTACCATTTTTGGGAGAAGGATTATCTGCAAGTAGAAGAGAAATGGAACGTAAGTTTATATTATGAAAATCACATCAAAATAATATTTAATGATAGTACCAGTAACAGGAATATATAAAAACATTTCTGTAGAAGTTAAACAATAACCAAGTACTGGGTAGCAGAGGAAAGATACCAATATTAAAAGGCGGAAAAACGAAGAAAAATGTAATAAAAGGCGACGAGAAGCAGGAAAACCAAATTCTTGGAAAATTTGGAACTAATGATCCATTATGAGAGGACTGAAAGCAGTAACTAAGAATCTGGAGGACTGATGAGAAATAAGTAAGGGCTAGGTCAACAAAGCCCCGATAGTTATCTGCAGGACGAAATTGATCTTTAAAAAGCTAGTAATACAAGTAAGTGAGATACTACTATATTTTCCTGTCTTGATAGTATTATAAATGAAGATAAAATGCCTTCACAAATATTTCTTGATCAATGAATATTGAAGTAACTGATTCTCTCCTTGTTTGACTTCAGATATGACGTTGACATGACACTGAATCGTAAATTACTATGATGGATTGATAGTGGACTCTTTTCAAAAACGTTTCCAAAAGAACTTTTCTTTATTGTAATAACTGAAGTAATATTCACAATATTATCTCTCATCACAATTAGACTTCTTGACAATAAGTTGGTAAGACTTTAAACGATTGTTCAGACTACTCGCGAGGATGTGCTTGCCTACACATCCGGACACTCGGACCTCTGACATATAAGTACACTGTTGTAAAGTAACTTATTGATTAGCAACGATCTGAAAACAATTAACAAGCGAAAGAACATTCTAAACTACCACCAAACAACAGTCGATAAACGTAACTAATGAAAATGGCAGTATAGCCAAGACATGAATCTAAATGACATTAACCATACATGAATTCAACTTACAGCACTCGCCGGTTCTTTTGAAAAAGAAAAGTTTACCGGGTAGCAAGACCCATACCTGATAAATATAAAAACAATTATCATTGCCTAGGGTAATTTTGAGTTGTAGATGCGCTTTAGATAAACCCCAGCAAGAATAAATTGAAGGTAATTTAACCAAAAGAAACGAAATTACACGAAAAAAAGTGAGGCTGTCTCTTAGATAACACCTTGAGATTAGGTTAAATAAGATAAAAGCAAATTAATGTCAGAAAAATTAAACTATACGATCACGTATTCTAACAAACAGATAATGAATGTCACATATAAAATTACATATAAAATCAAAGAATTGATAAGTTCACATAAATAAAGAAAACAGTGAAATACTCGAAAAAACATTCTAAAAGCTTGAAGTAATAGTCTTATCTGAAAATATTTGATCATCGACTATGCTTTGACTTCGAAACTTTCGATGTTTGGGAGTAGACATCAAGATGTAAACATTAATTGTGTATAAACAACTTTGTCGTAATCCATGTAAACATCGAGAAAATAACGTTTAAAACCATCTAACACTTGATTAGTATACTCGAACTAAGCTTGAAAGTAACTGATTGACGTAACTTGACTTGATGTATCCTAAGATTAGTAAGATAAACTAACCGCATATTTGATAAAACAGGCACTATCCTTCACAACACTTAGAAGAAAACAAAAAAAGGTTCCACGAAGAACAATACACTTAATATGACGATACGAAACTACATTTTCTACGATGACAAAACACATAACTTGTTAGTAGATAATTGTAGAAACATGTATTTGACTGACGTTAGACTTCTTAACTAAAACCACAGATCAAGGTTATCATGACTGCGTGCTTCACTAAGATAACGAGCACAAAAGACAGAACTTGACGTAAAGGATGCACAATACTGACCAGAGGTTTCTCAACTAAACCCCATGCGATAAAACAAGAATATAGATTCGTAAGCCTTGATTCGATCAGAACTATACGATTCTCTCACAACTTGATGAAACGTTTATGGCCTCTTGAAATTGATCCAATCCCTGGATCGAAATGAAGAACTAACCGCATATTCTACGATGAATAAACTGAGTTCCCTGAATAACTTGAAAGTGTAGAAATATGCCAAACGATGATGGCCACTTGAAACTGATCTCTTCCTTGGATCGACTTGATCATCTAACCGAGTCTACTTGATAGATAAACTGATCTAGAATCACTAGATGATGTAGATGAAGATGTTAGTCGATGAATATTTAATCCAAAAACGATTGTAGATTACATAAAAACATTTGTAAACTTCATCCAAAATCTTGATAGCAAAAAATTATTCTAAAATTTGATAAAGATGATGTTATAATGCATGGAGAACTGCTCAAGAAAAACTTCAATTTGCATTGTATTAGCATCAAAAGGTTGTAATATCGTATTACCGAGCATGTTGATAATTTCAAAAAAGTTCCAAGAATAATAGAAAGGATCTTTAACATTCAGAAAAGTTCATTTTGACAAATGGCAGATAGACAATAAATTCAACTTACTGCAGATACACGTCAAATTGCCTAAAATTGAACAGATGAGTGAAACTGTAGGTGAATTGGAAAAAAAGCATTAAATTTATATCCGTTAAGATTGATGACCTTCAAAAAGAAATATCAGACTTAAAGAAGACAGTTTCGGGGTTAACAACGAAATCTTCCGCTTTAGAATCAGAAAACAGGCAACTTAAATTATCAATTAATAGATTGGAAATAAAATTGGGTGACTTGGAGCAACGACACCTACAGGAAAATATCGAGATTGAAGGTGTGCCTGAATCCAAAGAAGAGGAGGTGAGTAAAACTTTTGTGAATTACGTCATGGTAAGAAAAGAATTAGAGCAAATAAACAAACTATGTTATAGAAAGTCAATGTGCAAATACAGCCACAAATAACTTAAAATTACGCAAAATAGTATAAATAAGGTAACACAGGTTAAAGCCTCAAATGTTAGTAGTAAATTTAGGAACTTAAACCATGGATCACAAAAGGACTTATCACTTCCATACGTGAAAGAGATAGATAAAGTCGCTTAGTATTAGGGGGGGGGGGGATAAAGGAATATTATAGGAGTTACCGCAATAAATTAACTCGACTGATAAAAGAGGTCAAAACAGAATATTCTACAAAGCAAATATTGGACTGTAAGAAAAATACAAGCAAATTATGGAATGTTATTGCAGATATTACGGACCACAATAATAAAGCCGATAGAGAAATAAAAAAACTTATTGCAAATGAAGGATTGTTAACAGTTAACGAAAATCCTCAACTAATTGCTAATACTTTGAACAAACATTTTATTAACGTTGGAGGACAATTAGTTGATGATCTTGGAATAACTACTAAAGCGTGATAACAAACAAGTCAGTCAAAAATCCAAACTCACTGCTTTTACGCTTATTACTAGACACGAAATTGATTTTTTTAAAAATAATTCGAAGTCTAATACCTCGCCTGGTATTGATAAAATCAACGCAGATGTATTAAAGTGTACAAAAGACTTCGTTGTTGAGCCATTATGTCATACTACAACATGATGAGATTCTTGAGCTTAATTTCGTATATGTGGACGCAATGAATAACAGCAAGACAAGGAAGTGGAACGGATTGTACAAAGCGCACGAAAATGACTACTGAATCGTGCCCAGAAGCGAAGCAAAGACTTTCGGTGATATCGATAAGTTTAGTTAACAAGGAACACTCGCCAGGTGACACAGCTCGATTTTGTTGAAAATTCGTATGTAGGTATAGTGCCTAGGTAAACCTTCACAGCCAAAATTATGGGTGCTGTGGTCAACAAATAACTACAAGGCGACCCGGGAAAGATGGAACGTAGAGAGCAAATCGAACACAGAGTACGGAAAAAGCTTTTCCTTTTATAAATTGTTATATGTATCTTATTCTTGTTGTGTTTGTGATAAATAATTAGTTTCCTAATTGCACGCAACTTAAATAAATCGACGGTGACCGAGATTTCATACAGTTCCTCTAAACTCTAGCCACAAATCTACACACAGAAATCGTTTCAACTGGACTAAATCTTTATTCAGTAGTTCCCTCAACATTGCAATACTCCAAAATATCCCTAACGCACATTGTATTCGTAGGATAAGTCGTTGTCTATCATAGTAACATAATGTAACACAGATACATTCCTTTATACATGATATAATCTCATATTCCATACCTCTATTCAAAATATGGTGTATAATCCTCAATATAAAGAAAGTTACCTTCTCCAAGACGTAAATTCAGTTCCCATAACCAACCTGTAATATTTATATATATATATATATATATGTGACCATCAGTATCGTCAACATAAAGAACACAGACTACCTTATTCTTCTGAAAAGAATATAGATCATACTAAAAAAAAGTCCTATTGTCTAAAATTGTGTATTCATTACTAAATCTTAAAATATCTCATTGTTATGGCTATATAACAATATACGAGTATTTAAAGCAAATACGTCATTAATGGATACTGGACAGGAGGTGATATATTAATGTGTCATTTGTCGTACAGGATTAAAGTTATGCCAAATATGACTTCGTCATTGGGTTTCTTGGAACATTCCAGCATTAAAACATTAAGCACAGTCAAGATGGCGGCCACTGTCGTCATACCCTCCAGAATGTATCGCCTCCTGTCCAGTATCCATTAATGATCATTTACTTTCAAAATATGTAACAGTTTATAAAAGAAAAGGCATTTTCCGTACTCTGTGTTCGATATACCTGCTATCTACGTTCCATCTTTCCCGGGTCCCCATTCATTTGCCAAGATCAAATTCCCTGACTTTTCCAGGTTTTCCAGGTACCCCATTTTGTATATATATCATAATTTCATGGGAAAATAAAGATCATAGTTGCATGAAAATAAAGATCCATCAAAATATTTCACTATATTATCCTCCAAGTAATTTCAAAAACGATCTAACATTAAATGTCTGCTGTAGATAAATAACTTCAAACAATAAGCTATCAAATTCCCTGACTTTTCCAGGACTTTTTAGTGCTAAGCTGGATTCCCTGACTATTCCAGGTTTTCCAGGCGAGTGGGAACCCTGCCTTGTCGTTATTACTGTTAAAAAAACCATTAGGTGTATCAACAATTTAAAACCATATGAATCATGTCGAGAAGTATTGAATATCCTTACAGTGCCTAGTGTGTATATATACATTAAACATAGTTGTTTAATGCACGTAAATGAAAAGTCTTTTAGATATAACCTGAGATATGATGTTCACATACATAATACTAGAAATAATTATAAGTTACATGTACCTGGGATAAGATTATCTAAAACGCAACGTGGTCACATCTGTGAAGGTATACGTTTATTCAATAAACTACCAAAGGCAGCTCACACAACGACCACACAACGTTTCTCCTCAGTAATAAGTCATTACCTTAAAAGCAAAGTCTTTTATATGACAGAGCAGTTTGAAACAAGTGAGTTGGAAAATATCAAATTTTAGGGTATGTTTGTTGACTGATAAATACTATTTAAAATATGTTATGTCTATGTAATCACACTTGTATGTATATTAAGATATTAACTTGAGGAAACCGATTACAATTTCAAAATTGTTCGAAGGTGAATAAAATGTACACTTACATTATTTGTTGACCACAGCACCTATAATTTTGGTTGTGAAGGCTTGCCTAGGCACTGTACCTACGGTGAGCTCCAAATCTTAACGTCCTTCTATCATATTTCAGATCTAGATTGCACCCGCCCCATCCTGCTTGTCACTGTAATGCGATACCGGTATTGTCAGACTTGAAATCGATCGTGTGGAGAAAGCTATTAAGCATCTTGCGTTGCCAACTCAGAGTAAAAAGAAGTTAGACATTATTACCGTATAGGTTTCTTGTTTTTAGGAAATATTTTGTCAGTATTGAGGTATTGAACAATATTAGCAATAAATGCATCTCTTATCTTTCGTCCTCAGAATTAACCATAAAACAGCCCTAGGAATATTCGTAATTATGTCATATTTCTATCAATAAATAAATAAATAAAAAAAAAACTTCAAAGGCTGGAATTTGTCAGTTTTAAATAGACAGATCACATGAGATAAATACTTGGCTGAACGTATTATCTGAACATTTAGTTCACCTCGTAAGCAAAAATAATTCTTGTAATTAGGGATTCCGCCAGTATTTTCAGTTTGGGGACTGTAAAGTCAAAATTGTGAGGTGCTCTTGAGGATTTGGGGGGTGACTGCTTGTAATACAACTACGAGAGCATAAAATTAGGAAGGACAAAAGGAACTGCAAATGAAGATTTTCTTTCAGAAAATTAAAACCACTTTCTTCTTTCTACTTAAAAAAAAAAAGCATTTTAAAATTCACAGATATTAAATTTGAGTTTAGAAACAGATGCTTTTAAATGTGCAATAATAAAACCTATACATAAGAAAGGTTCAAAAACTGATGTCAATAACTATAGGCCAATTTCTTTGTTTATAGACTCTAAACTCTTAGAAAAATGCATTTAAAAATGGCTGGTTGCATTTCTACACGAAATTAAATATTTTTCAAATAATCAATATGGGTTCAGAACAGGAATGGGCACATCAGATGATGTACTTAAAGTAACTAAAACAATTTTTAGAAGTTTAGACGTAAATGAAAAGGTAATTACAATATTCTTGGATT
>JAGDQP010045273.1:1013-15639 GCA_022664845.1 Lepisma saccharinum
AGACATAACTCCTAAACTAATGAACGTAGAAGGCTCGTTCTTTTTTTATTATATTTCTAATGTTACGGGCAATATAAACACAATAGTATTACCATTTCTCTACAGGTAACTAGTTTGAGATCTGTTTATGGGGATTTTACGACTCACTCGATGTTGTAAGAATAATGGAATCGTGGCGACAAACTGGGACGCCATGTAGCTCGGATGGGGGGAAAACGAAAATTATATTCCATCGTGCCGGAGGGAAAGAGACAACTGGGAAGACCTAGACGACTTTGGAAGGATATATATATTATATTAGAAGATTCTTCGAGAAGCAGATGTTTGTGATAAATCCGGCTTGATCTGCTCAGGATATAATCATATGGTGAATGTTACTGCGGTGATGAACTTGGTGCGTTTGGTAAGCCATAGATTAAGTAAGTAAGTTGGGTGATATATATTTGCTTCCTTGTCTCGTACGCTTCAGCGGAGCCAAAATATGAGGAAAATATCAGAATAAAAGTTGTAGGAAGTTTTATGTTTTAAATGAGCTTTTATAAGCTGCAAACATCATTACATACAAAAATGTCAGCTCTATTTCAATAGAAAGTCACGGAAAATTAATGTTTAGAAAACGTCATTAAAGTAATTTATTCACTATTATATACAACAAAATGTGCTGAATAACATACCAAAACTTGACACCATTTAGAGCCCAAAAGCTGGCCACCATATTTAGAAAATGACACCAAACGAGTTGTCTAATTTATATTATAATCAGTGGCCAGTACAAAACGTTTGAGAATTACAAAGTAAAAGATCGTATTTGTTTTCTTTCTGGGCCACTATTACTGTTTTACCTTGAACAAAAGGTTACAAAGTTATCACTGGTTTAATGTTGTCACTTTCAACAGAAAAACTCATTAAACGTATGTTTTAAATTTCAAGGTGAGGCAAAAATCTAGAAATCCCCTAGTAAGGCGAAAATGGCCACATGGAGTGATACCAAATGTTGGATATCCGTGATGGAGGAATGAGCTCTATGGTGAACAACTTCAAAGCCGCCATCTTGGATTTATGTGGTGAATTAAAAAATAGGAAGGTCATCGTGTGACATATTGGGTATCTAATTTCTAGAAATTCAAATTAGTATGTGAGTGATTGCAATTGAGCTCAATGCCAATCATCCTCAGAAACCAGACAGAGCTCACGGAACCATGTTCAAGATTTTGAAAATATTTGAAGAGCCGAGATCTGTATGCTACAGGGAATGCTGTAGAAGAACAGGGATCGCAACCGTAGAGAACACAACAACATTAGGAACAAGCAATCTCAATATAATATTTAAGGTTAATGTAAAGCAACGATCTCCAACAAAAGATGGCAGCACTACCTCCGTATATGTCTAATTTATTTTTATCGTTTCACGAAATTTCAATGCTGCTCCTGCAAATTCTAGCCTAGAGAGTTCTTCTAACTTTCAGGAAATAAAGTTCGAAACCAGTTCCAGAGTTGGATCAATTACATTTTTTTCCTTTTTTGTTCATTGTTAAAAGGACTTCATTTTTATAGGTTTCGATATTAAAAACAACGATTTTAACATTGATGGAAAACGAAAATAAAAAAATCAGTATTGATCAAACTCTTGAATTTGTTATGAACTTTCTGTCCTGAAAGACAGAACTCTCTAAGTTTGGATTTGTAGGAGCAACATTAAAATTTCCTGCAAAAATAAAAATATATGAGACATTATATAAAGATAGTGCTGTTATCTTTTTTTTCTAGATCATTGCTTTACAATAACCTTAAGGACTTAACAATGTCCTCACATATTCCTTCCATTTTACTCAAGACAAGATAAAAATGTCTTTTATTTCCTTTTCATACTTCGATAAAGATAAGACAAAATGAATTTTATAATTGGTAACTCTCTCATACTTCTCTTTCTATCTTAAATACTTTTGATCTTTAGTGCTACCTAGCACTGGTAAAACTATTTTTGATCCCTCGTTAAGTGATATGGTTCACAGTGGGGAATTTATAGAGATTACATTGCAATTATTCACTTGCAATCATTCACAAAATTCAAGGTTCGGTCGCCGTGAAACCGTTTTGGACCCGGTATTTCGTAATCAAACTCATCAAATAAATGGTAGCGAGACAATTGATTGCAATGAAGTAAGCAGTAAACAATAACTTAATGACCAACTTAAGGAATGGTTTACCTGTGACATCACACGATTTTAGCCCTAGTGTTAACGACTGTACCGATGAAACCAATTTGCAACCGGTTGAAACAAGTTTAAGCTATTTCCTTTAAAACAATGTGTAACATTTTTGGCAATATTTACAGCAGAAGCACTGATATGTATCATATGGCTCATAATTATAACGACCCGGGATCAGCAAAGGTAACAATGTATGTTCTTTCTTTCTCATTTATCGATAGAGATGCGCTTCATTTTTCTCTTGAACTACCGGTATGTTAATCAAAATTCTTAACGGTTCTGAAGATAGGAAAGTGCTCTGTTAATTACTTCGTATTTTATTTCGTTCTCTTCTCAATTTATTCTTGCCTATAATGTATGTTTTGCTATTTCCAGTTACAATATATATGAATCGCATAACTGGTGAAATTTGTTTTCAAATTGAGGCCGTCATCAGAGCCAGAAATTTGTGGTTGCAGAAGAGCTTGCGTCTCCTATGACGGGAGCGTTTCAGGAGCTCACACAAATACGTGGAGGATTGCCTTCAAGACAAGATAGTATTGACATTGAGGCCTTGGCCCAAATACTTTCTTTGTCTCTGGTAACTACATTACAAATTTTATTGATAATATTTTGCTCTAACTTCTATGACAGGTCTCTTCTCACCTACAGTTAAACCGAACGGCCTTAGCTCAATTATTATAGCGTTGGCTTAGTAATTAACATCCTGTCTACCACCGTATATCGCCACGAATCTGAGATGATCAATGGCCATAAATAAATTCAAACTCACCAACAGACAAGGTTTCATAACACTGCGGAAGTAGGTAAAACGGTGTATTTCATCTTTTGTTTAGGTCTAAACACCACACAACCAGTCCCACTATTTCTTTTCATCATATCTATTACGTTCAATTAGAAAGTCTCTGGGAAACGGTAATCTAACAGTACACCCGGTACTACTATCTGCTTGGTGCTACAACTTAGGGAAAGAAAGAGCAAAACGTGTGCTTAAGAATACCACGCAAACACATGAAGTAGACTACTATATATCGCTGTCTTGTATGTTAAGCACATATCTATGTTAAGATGCATTCATTACAGACAAGGTGGTCTCAATACAGCGACTAGAATAAGTTGGTATCATACGAAGCGGAAATCACTGTACAGTTTTTTAACATCCACTATGAGTTGGATGTGTCGCCTGAAGCTCATTTTTCGAATCAAAATCCTTTTTAGGATATTTTGAGTTCGCCTCTTGGCAAATATTGAACATATAGGCGATACAAAGAACAAAGCTTCTATTTTGCACTCCATCCTAATGTTTATATACTATATTTGACAATTTTATGTCACATACATTTCGAGTTATATGTTAAGGATGACTTCAAACTTTTTTATATCTTCAACGTCACTTGTATTCCTCGTATTCTGGACTCGAAAATATTTCTTATTGCCTACTGTTGCTACAATTATGTTTTTCTAAACTTAGGAAAATCAATATTCTAAATTACTGTAGGCCAGGTAAAATTCGAATCCAGATAACATCTATAGGTTAAGTAAAACTGCATGTGAGAACAATTTAAACACTTGTTTTTCTAAGGAGACCACTAAAGTGCATACTTTCCACAATTAACCATCAAATTTAAACGGTAGTAACTTGCAAATGCCATCACGTACGATTATAAACTAATTCATTATACTATCAACAAGGTGTGTTAACCCGAAAATTTGATATGTTGCAACATAGTAATGTTAATAACGGAGACGAAACGAGTGATGATGTAATACCATTATTGAAGGTAGCGAAGTTAGTCATTCAGCTCTCATATTGCAAATCGTTTGTCAAACTCGTGACTGTGATGGGGAAGTAAGTAATAAAGTGAACGAATAGGAAAGATTGATGGTTTCTCCCTGTTTGTGTGCGAAAAATAAAATTTCTTCAGGCAACTCAACCCAAGCAGTTGTCTCTTGATCAGCTCGAACACTCGGATCACTTTTGCTCTTGGTCCTGGACAACAAAAGTTCCCTCGAAAAAAAATGAAAAGTGAGATAGTCTGATGGAACTTTGATCATCAGTCCCACCGGCTGTTGTCAGAATTTCTAACTTGACGTCAATTTTCTCCTCCATTTTACTCTCTCTCTCTCTGTCTCTTACATTTCTTGCTAAACCCACTATCTTTCAATTCACCACTCCTTCTCTGACACTTCACGCAAAGCTATAAGAATGACGTCAGCTGTTCATATGTTGAGGAAAGGAAAATGGTCATGCACACACACACACACAGACACACAGATACGAACCACCAAATAGTCGGAGGCAATTTGGTGCACATAGAAGAGATGTTGATAGAGAAGCACTATACAAGTTTCGTTAAACTCAAAAAGAAGAGGTAGATTCTATTGGAACGTTTAAGAGACTTGTATAGAAGAAGTAATATCGATTTTACGTTTTGTTCTCTGGAATCAAACTGAAGTAAAATAGAGACATTTTTTGCCTTTTCATATTAGTCATTATATACTTCATACCAGAAATAGTGGATGCACTGCAAAATCTATCTTAGACCCTTCGGTTATCACACAACATTTCTTAATTACAGAAGTATTCCAGATAATGGGGAAGCCACTATCCTACCACGTTACTTACTTTCAAAATTATTCTAGACAATAGGGATACAATTACAACACAACGTTACATCATTACAGAAGTACCCCTGATAATGGGGAAACAGTCCACAACGTTACTTAAACACAAGAATGCTAGGTAATGGGAAAACTATTACCCTACAATGTTACTTAATTACTGAAATATAGCAGATAATGTTACACGCACAACGTTACGTAATTGCAGAAGTATCCCAGATAATGAGGAAACAATCGCGTATGAAACATACATCTATATAAAAAAATGTATATGTATCTTTAGCCATTGGTTTAATTTAGAGGAGTATTCAGGAACATATTATGTCCAAATTTTGTGGTATCGCAACACACATAGAATTAAAAATAAACGTACTCGTCCAGACTTTCGAAACAGCTCTTGACATTTTTCTCAAGTTGTACCTTTATGAAATTTTTATCATCTCACATTCTGGTTAATGTTTATTGTGTTTAGTTAGTTAGTACTGATATAAAGGTAAGCAAGAAAATTCTGTCGCTTTTCCCCCACCACCTTCGAACATCGATATGTCACCTAAGACGTACCTGGAAGATCAAAAATATTCCCCATCAGCATCGACCACCTTCTGCCAACGTTCTGGAAGGCCATGGATTCCATCGCGGTAGAACTTGGTGGATCGCGAAGCAAAGAAGGTATCAAGTGCATTTTGCACCTCTACTAGGGATTTGAACTGCCCTCCTCTAAGGTGATTGCACAAGGAATGGAACAGGTCAAAATCGGACGGTGGAATGTCCGGGGAGTATGGCGGATGCAATAGTGTTTCCCATCCAAGACGTACAATGGTGTCCCGGGTCATCCTAGCCACCTGGGGCTTAGCGTTGTCCTGTAACAGGAGGACCCCTTTGCGATTCAGAAGCGCTGGCTCCAGAGTTTTGAGTTTTTCTTGAACACGGCTCAACTGCTGGCAGTACACAGTTGCATTGATGCTCTGACCAGCTGGTAGCAGTTGCGCAGTCCACCAAAGACACAGGAGGACCTTCTTCAGGTGCAGTGTTGGATTCGGCAGTTTTGGATCCGGTTATGGATGCTAACCAATGATGGCGACGCCGTGGAGCTTCGTACAGGACCCACTTCTCATCATATGTCAACACCCTGTCCAGAAATGGCTCCTTCTTCAGACGGGACAGCAAAGAAACACAGGTGTCTTCTGACCCGGAGCCAAATCATGTGGGACCCATCGACCCAACTTGTAGTGCTTCCCAAGTTGATGAAAGTGCTGCCGAATGGTTTCTCCACACACACTGAATTGTAGTCCCAGTTCCTCACATGTCTGGCCACTGTTCGCCTCAATTGCTGCCTGAAGATCTTCCTGCACGTGGTGCGTCTTCGAATGTTTCGTCACCGTCTTTAAACTTGGTAAAACACTGCTGTACTGTCCGCGTAGTCACGACACCCTCACCAAAGTCCTGGCACATTCTGCGCCCCACTGCAGCTGCGTTTGGCCCCAGTTTGAACTCGTACAGCATACACGCCCTTATGACGCTCTGTGGAGGTCCCATGTTCACTTCGGGTGGTGCGGGACGGACTTTGACCAGGTGTCCAGAATGTTCTCCTGGTATTTGTGCTAAATTTTCACTCTGTCCTTCCGCACGTTCACGGTGTAACTGAACTTCCACAACCAGGTAGTTTGTTGGCTATACCCACACGAACAACTGATCTTCGCCTGATCTCCTTCGCCCTCACGGTGTGAGGGCCAATTGAACACAGACCTCCACAAAAGGCGACAAAACTTTATTGGTTCCCTTTATAGTTAGTAAGTAATTTTACTCAGCAGGCCTTCGGGGTACATCTTGACATGGCATTTAAATGTACTTAAATTTTCTATTAAATTATTGAAATTATCTTACGTAAGTATCACATCAGATATATTTTAAGACTAACACTTCAGAAGCCGTATTATTTGTTTAAAGTTTGAATGAATACAATATCGGTACAATTAAATGGATACAATGAAAGTGACTCTACTCACAGTGGTCCAGAGCGGGTTTTAATGAACATAGGACAATGACACTTATTACGTATGGCAATGAAACAATACAGAAGCAATTTACACTGGGCTAAAATAGTTCAAATTTTCTTCGCCAGGTGAAAATGTGCTGCAGTACACAATGGGATACTAATAAAGTTCAATTCATATTACATATGTCTCACGTGTTTTATCTTCCCCGCCTACGTCAGGATCTTATCCGTACATTCTGTATCATTTCAATTAGTTTATTGCTTGCACAGCGCCATATTTTCGCCTGGTGGAGAAACTCTGAACTATTTCTTCTTAGCATTGTCCCATTAGCATACATATTAAGTATCACTGTCCTATGTTCATTACCGCTCGCTCTGGGTCACTGTATGTTTTTAAAGTTTATTCTATCAATAGAATTAACAAAAACGTTTCTACTTTATTTTCAAATAAACGAAAAAGGAAACTAAATTATGTTATACTTTTCATTTAAATAAATGCCTGATTTGATTTATTTCTTGTCGAATGTTTACCTAATATACTTTGTTTATATTCTTCTTGAACAAACCTATTATCTATTTTCTCACGTTTTTCGAATAAAATAATATAATCTGTATTTTATATTTAGATAAATTAATATATACCAGGTTTGCTGTTCCAATAAATAAATAAATACATACCTACTTTACTTTTGTTTTAAATTAATGAAGCTAGGTAGTTAGTAATATACGTTCTTCCCTCCAGAATTTGTTATATGTTTTCCTACTCCGTATTATAACAAGTAAAAAACCAAATATATTTTTCTTATCCTAATAAAACAGAAGTAATGTTTATCTTTTGCTGAATTATCCATTAAAGACGGCAGAAAAATAACATGCTTTGTCCATTTTTGTTAAAATGAGATAAGAGTGCCATCTGTTTGCTCTTTGGAGGATCATTTTAACCAAAAAAAATATGCGATGAAAGTGTAGGCATATTCCATTAGAAGCAAATATTTATTTTGATGTGCACGTACATACCGTAAGTTGGGATGCTGATTATGGATTTTTAATACGATCTCCTATAAATTAATAAAATTGACTCTTTCCCCTTGTTCTTCAATTTTAACCAATTGATCATATTTATATTTTAAATTTAAAAAAGGTAACTCTAAAATATTCGTAAAATACCGTGACGTATTCTACACGTCCTAATACAATCAATAAGTAATTAATATTGATTGTACTTTAAATGCTTTATAATAAATGAACTACATATATAATAGACCTGCAAGTGATGCTCTATTAACAAGAAAACGTCACATTTCATTACAAACACATGTGTTTCCAATAAAGCACATAGCAAGCAAATATATAAAGGGTGTCCCACAAATAATGGTGAAAATTCGGGCAGTGATTAGAAACATCAAAACAAGAAAAAAGTTTCTTTGCAGGTAGATCGTCACAAACCTTATCATATCTCGAGAGGTAATGGCGTAAATGGTGTTGGCTTAGCCAATCAGGCTCGAAGTGGTACTCAGTACATCTATTTAAGTTATACCGAGCGACCGTAGCTCAGTGGTAGAGCTTTGGTGCTGCATTAGGGAGAACGTGGGTTCGATTCCAGCGATTCTTGCTAACACAACGAAAAACGAAATTTAACATCTATTAACCACCCCCTCCCGACGATGTTAATAAGAAGACTGAGGAAACGATCGTCAGGCTATAAGTTAATAATTCACAACGCAAATCCGGAAAGAGTTTTCAAACTAAAACGTCAGACATTCGCTGTGAAAGTCTTTACACACCTATTAAACATTCCTTACAGATAATACAATGGTTTATAATCGTTTAAGAACATTGTTTTGCATAGGTAATAGATAATATATAGTGTAAACGAATTAAGTAAAACAAAATGCAAAATATATGTTAACAAAATGAAGAAACAAACTTACATACCTTTATCCTTTCATTTTCATTCAGGTTGTTCAGCCTTCTTCCCACAAAATTTGCACATACCATTGTAAAGGTTTCATGCATTTACGTTTAACACATCATGAAGTATAACCAATAAAGTGTCTTTAGTCTCATAGCAGTTTTCGTCATTCCATAAATTTATAATCATCACCTGAGAGAATCAAGTCAACATTACAGCGTTCCTTCTTTCCATCTACACTCTTGCACGCATTAACTACCCTGAGCTTATGGTATCTTTTCTTTTCTGATTCTATCTGCAACAGATGTAGATGAGCATTGCATGCTAACATTACCGTGCTTGATTTCTCTATTGGTTGAGGTTTTTATATTGGATACTTGGTTAGAGTTTCGTTCGTGTTTCGTGCTAACCAGACAGTAAATGGGCATCAGTAACAGCGTCAGAATGAATCTCAGAAAGCGTTGACTTATCTTCATGCACTACAGGTTTCTTCAAAGTTCTTTTGCGAGGTGATCATTCACGTAAATATTCAACGCAAATAATCTGAAATTTTTATTAATTTGTCACAATAATAACTTGAAATACAATATCATAAACATACGTTAAAGTGTATTTTCAAAGATTTCATCGTCTGTCTCATGTTCCTTGGCTTAACACTTTACATTTGAATCACTCGTAGTTTAGGAGATGATTGTTTGACCTAAGGAATTAGAGAGTTTATACAAACGAATTCCAGAAGAATTAGGAGTAATTAAGCCAGTTACTAACATTGTAAACTTTTATTGATTTCCCAATGCTTTCCCCACCAAAGTACAGCGTTGTAGTTTAATAATTAGTCTAGGTAGTGTAGCATATCTGTACCGGGATGACATCTCTTCCGAGTTTATCTTAAACATATTTAAAAATAACTATGATCTAATAAATATTTGTGATTAACTAAAAGCAGTTGAGCGAAGTGAATAATAAAAAAACATTTTATGCTCGTCGAGACAAAGATAAAATTTTCCAACACTCAAATCCTTTGTAGAAGAATTCAGTCTGTCTAAACAAGAAATCAACACAGTGCTTCTCTTGACTGTCTCTTAAGTCATTATCCTTAACATCTAGTGGCAAAGAGACTGACTTCTCCAATACATCAATTATATTTTGTTGGCAGTTCACGTTCCAATGCCTCGTTTCACATCACTTTGACCCCCCAAGTGGTTGCCAATTGGTATTTTACTTTGACTTCTACACCGACAGGGTTTTGCTAAGCCATTTCGAAATAAAAAAAGGAAAGCAACTCCCTTGCTTTCTACTCAGAACCGAAAGCAAGCTTTCCTTGTTGTTTTATTTTTACCGTCTATCTCTATCTCTGTTTTCCTCACGCCCTTTTTCCTGTCGCAAACTCTCTCGAAGCCGTAATCCTCTTTGTCCGAAGTTGGTCGTAGTTTGTAGCCCTGACAGGAATTCTAACATTTCTCTTCCCCCACCCTCCCTTTATCTCTCCCTCATTCCGTCATTTACTCGCTCTTCCTCCACTTGCTCACTCACTCACTCTGTTAGTCTTTTTCCATCACCTTGTATCCGTTTTTCGCTCTCTTCCTTTCACTTATCTGCAAGTATGTTGGTCGAAGTTGTGAGATGGGAAAGGAAGCTAGCTGCGGGTCAAGGCAACAGGACATATCCGGTAGGGAAAAATTGATCCTTGAGGATAGCGGAATCTTATAGTTTTCTCTTCGGGAACCTTTATTTTTTATTCTTTCTGCAGAAAATGTAAGAGATTTCCCACGCCTAACACTACCATTGATACAATTTTTAATAATGCATTCCTTTCTCTTGTGGTGAATGTTACATGGTTCACACAGATATACCTTTTGAATAATTAAATGGAACATGTGAGAAGCATTCTAAAGTGGTGTTTTATTTAATATCGTGATCTTTATTACTATAAAGTTTCATATTATGTTCAATAATTGTAGTCAGTGAGGTTTCGTGCATGTTTTATTTTTACCCTAGCTCTTTTCTGCTTCAATTTACTAAGATTATTTATGAAAGCAGGGGTAAAATAATATTATTCTTATTTGTTTATTTTAAAAGCATGTAATTAAGAGTAATGGAGAAGAGCACATAAATTTTCTGCCTCTGGGCACGTTAGAAAATGCTTCCTTATTCGAAGCAAAATCGGTAATTTTTTATGAAGTTTTCTTTTTATAAAAAATAATGTAAATATTTCTGATAGAAAATTAAACGTTTACACAGAACTGGTTAGCATAATTGATGCCTAAAATTTGTTGTATTTGTGTCTAACAGGTCTTTAATACCGCTTAATAAAGCATCTCGGAGAAAGAAGAAATGTTCTGAAACTCGTAGTTTAGAAAAATATGCTTTCGAATGTTAAAACTGACATCTATGTAGTATAGTATAAAACTTAAATAATATTTCTTTAATAGCTTACAAAAGTTAAATATTTAACAATGTTATATACGGCAAATACCCGATAATTCGTGCTCATCACCGGACACAAAGTCAGTGCATAATGGGAAGTGTTTATTAATTTGCTACAATAATAGCTTAGAATAGAATATCATAAACATATATACGCTTATCCAGTCGTAAGAGAGTTGCTATATAGTACATATAAACTACCGAAAACAAATACTGTATTGTGTGATCGATAGTTCACACGTATTTTAAATTTCTTTTCGTTACAATCGTTCGGAAAACCGTAATAATAATGACAATATCTTTGTTAGAAGCCTATGAAGAGTACAGTACCAATATAGCAATGCAACATAAGGATACATATTGGCTACAGATGTAAGTAAAGAACTGGATGCAAAATAACGAAGAATATGATAAAAACTTTCAAGTTAGAGCTGTTGAAGAAAATAAAAGATTTCATAATTCCAATACATATTTACATTAAATTATCTAATACAAGTACAAGCTCATTAAATACAAATTACCGTATAAATCCAGATCATAATTACAAATGTGGAGGTAATTTACTATTCAATACAATGACGACGTATTCGATTCAAAAGTACGACACCTTTGTCAAGTGTTGTGCCAGCTTGTGCTTTCGAGTGCTGTACAAGGATATAACAAAACTGAGTTTATCTATAAAATAAGAGTTTTGAGTTGTGTTATCCAAAATCTTAGCTAGGATATTTTTTTTTTCTTTGTTTTTTTCTTGGTTCCTCAACATTTTCTTATAGGATGTCGCACCAGTAGCTGTAGCCGTATAAGTGACATGACAAATTAACTTTGTAATTTAGAAGTATAATACAAGATGTTTGTACCTATTCAATAGTGCTATTGCTATTTTAGTCACGCCATTCCACGCAGACGTAGCATATTCTAATTTTGCTCTTACAAGAATTTTGTAAAGTGTTAGATACGTCTCAATATTGGCAAATTCATGCTATAAGCTGAAAAATATATGATATTTATTTTCTGGCTTGACCTGCAATTCTTGTGATGTGATTATTAAATTTAAGTTTAAAAACAAAATAAATACCAAGCTAATAATAATAATAATATACCCTGCACGAACAACCCGCCAGCAGTGTTTCGTCCAGATTATTTTATTCGGGGGCTTGTTAGAGGGCTATTATATACGAATTCCAGTATAAGTATGAGTAATGAAAGTGTTGAGACTAATTCTTTCGGGGGCGGCAAAGACCAACCGAAAGAGCGCCTGAAGGAAACACTGACCGAAAACCAGATGATCTGCGGACAAATTATCGAGAGTTTGCTGTACTATAAAAATAATAAATGTTTCATATTCATTTTTGCTTATTTGAGGCGAAATGGATGATGTTAAAGTAAGACCTCTTCAGTTTACTGAACTATTTCAATTTTATTGGCTACCCAAATTAGTTTTTGTTATACTTTATATATTTTTGTAGAATAGAAATCGCGGAAAATGGTAGGGCGTACCCCGTAGGCAACGCACAGGGGCTTCTCCCGGGTTTGTGAGAAATGAGCGAGGGCTATCGAGTAGAGGACGGGCTCGGTTAAAGTAGCTAGTTCATGTGAACCTCAGAGTAGGCTCACTAAATGTTGGGACGATGAGTGGAAGAGAAAGTGAGTTGGGGATTGGGGAAGGAGAAAGTTGGGGATTCTGTGCCTGCAAGAGACAAGATGGAAAGGAAATAAGGGAAGGGAAGAGAGCTAGCAGGCGGCTGCAAGCTGCTGTATAGTGGAGCAAATAAACATGGAAGGAACAGCGTAGAGATTGTTATTTCAAGAGATTTGGAAGATAGTGTAGTAAGCGTAAATAGAAGGAACGATAGAGTGATGAGTAACAGGATGGGCATGGATGAAATGATGAATTTATTATGTGCGTATGCTCCGCAAGTTGGCTGCGAGGAAGAAGAAAAGGTGGAATTCTGGGAACCATAGGACCATGAACTTCGCAGCTTACCCCCAGCGGAAAGAGTAGGCCTAATTATGGACGGCGACTTGAATATACATGTAGGCAGAAGCAGAGAAAGCATCGAGAGGATCCACGGTGGCTGGAGTGTGAGAGGTAGGAACGAAAAAGGAGAAGACTGCAACGGCCTTCGATCTGGTGATTTGGCGAGACCCACGAAAGATTACCAAGTTAGGAAGTATGGAGATGCTTAAGGGACAAAGGAGTACCAGAGAAATATCTAAGATTAATCCAAGATATAATGCAGGAGCTAGAGTTCAGGTAAGAAGTGGCGTGGGATTGACACGCCAAATCGTTGTTACGATTGGATTACACCAGAGTTCATCCTTAAGCCCGTACGTCGTCAACATAGTTATAGACGTTATAACTCAGGATGTGAGCGATGAAGTCTCCTGGTGTTTGATGTTTGCCGATGATATTCTACTATGCAATACTAATAGGGTAAAACTTGAAAGGAGGTAGAGAACTGGAGGAAGTATCTGGAGGATAGAAGCCTGAAGATTATTATATAAAAAAACTGAGTACCTTGAGTTAACTGGGAAGGAAATGGAGAAATGATGTTGCAAGAAGAACGAATAAATAAAGAAAGAGTTTTACATATTTAGGCTCAATTGTTACTGGAAAATATGATTTCGAGTTGGAAGTAACACAGCATGCAAGAGGGATGGCATAGGAAGAAAGTAAGTGGCGTTCTATGCGACCGCAGAATCACGGTGAAGAATAAAGGGATAATTTATAAAACAGTGGTCAGGCCAGCAATGATGTACGAAGCAGAAACATGGCCAATTAAGTAAGCACAAGAAAATAGATTAGATGTTACAAAATGAGAATACTATGCTGGATATGTGGAACAACAAAAAAGGGTACAAAGTGCGAAATGTGAGAGAAAGAGGTACAACCAAAGTTGTAGAGATATCTAAGAAGATACAAGAAAGAAGGTGGCAGTAATATGGGCATGTAGTGAGGAGAACAACTTGCTATGTAGTCGGAAGAGTGATGACAGTGAAAGTGGAGGACAAGAGAGCTAGAAGGAGGCCAAGGTGATAGGGTTAGGAATTATCTCAGGAAGAAAGGTTTGTCAGGGAAAAAATTCAGGACAAGCCTTTGTGGAGACGACTCATCAGAAACGTCGACCTAAAGTAGGTGGGAAAAGACGGAGAAACAGAACAAGGAACGTTCATACATTTTAGGTTATTTTACTTACACATAGGTTCTTTTCTCACTTGAATATTTTGTAATACATATATTTCGGTTTATCTGTGGAATTTTAAGTACCTTTACTTTTCAGTTTCACGAACATTAATTGCTTCTGTGACCCTCATAGGAGAAAGCTGAAAATGTTTTGTTCACGGAAGAAGAAAACAAGGAATTGGTGCTGCGCGTCTTTGTGTAACTCGGGTGCACAGTAACGTTTTGGTCTTTTTAATTAGAGGTTACTAGATGGTGCTCGAGTTTTAGTAAATTAG
>JAGDQP010045275.1:0-15639 GCA_022664845.1 Lepisma saccharinum
ATACAGTCTTCCGTAGTTTAGTCTTTTGCTCATAGATGGTTGTACATTAGTTCAGAGATTAACTTATATCTTAAATTTCTTAAATGGTATAAATCATAAACTTAAGTACACCATTCTTTAAAATATGAAATATAAATGGCAGTGTCCCATGAAATATAAATGGCACTCGCAATACACCTTCAATTATCCTAGCATCTTTCCAAATTAATGGACTTCATCCAGATTCTTTAATAGGAATCAATCCCTAATTCATTATATATTACGTAAACCTGGCAGTTATGAGGTCTTGCAATCAATAAATAGATTGTTGAATTGTCCTTTATACATTGTCGTGTGTTGACATTCGATAATTTTGCAGATCGCAACTGCCGAAAAACGACCGAATGATTGTTCTTGACTTCTGATTTCAAATTTACTTATTCTCTTTTCTGTATCTGAAATTAACAGTGATTTGCCTATGGCAAACACTGTTTTATTAGTTTCGGTAATTCTATTGAGACTACATAAAATTGGCTTTGCTTAAATACTCTTCGGCTCATGTCAGACCCGAATATGAGAGTATTTCGTTTGAACTCAATCGACTTTCTGATCAAGGCTCTGATCGAGACTCCGTTCAAGATTGACTGTCCAAAACCTCAATACTCATATCTTTGATTCCCTGTTCTCTTACATTCCTTTTTAAATCTACAAACTTTTGTATTTTCTTTTCCTCGTTACTTTCCTGTGTCAGCAGTTGCGAAACGCGACGATCAATAAGAAATTATAGCTAAATCTTCAAAAAGCTTATGAAAGAATCTCATAATCATCAGTCCGCTGTTACATCCTGGTTTCTATGTCTTATTTATGTGACGCTCAAGTTTATTCACATTAATTATATGACATATTTGTACTTTCTAATAAACATAATATTTTGTATCTTTAATACTTATCGAAATTGTATGATTCGCTATCAATAATTTTAATATTTCTTCATACAACTTTTATATGAAAGTGTATAATATAGTCTCATCAAAAACACTACGGTCAGAACAAACATTAATTCAAAGTATTCTCACAAAATTTTAAATCTTTTTCATGCTGTGGGAAAATTTTCTACGATATGATCTTCTCTCAGCAGGATCAACATGCTTGCTTTCTGTGTAGGAGTCTGTTTCAAGCCGTGTGGGGTCCATTGAATTTCAGTTCTAAGATATTCAACCACTTTCTTTAAAACGTCATTAACATTTCATTCAATCAGTCCAAAATTTCAATGTGTGTGGTTTCCAAAATATGTATGTGTATATGATATAAGTTTAACTTCATTTTCTACACGAGCCGCTATTACTAAAAGCTAGTTCATGTACTTTTAAAATTCATAGATAAAAGTTACATACAGGGTGGTGCATTTGAAAGTTGTCATCCCCTTTATCTCGTAATAGATTGGTCTGTTTGAAAAATCCCGAGACACTTCAACTTTGGTTTCGAAGGGGACGTAATATTGTGAAAATTTTAAGTGTGCTGCCCCATCCTCCGCGGCCTAGTGGCAAAGGTTTCAATTTCCTTAAATGGGAACTGGGTCGAGTAGTACATCATTTGAAATCTACGTTCATTCTGTTTACGAAATTTTTTTATTTTTTTCTAATTTCGCCGAATACATCGAAAAAATTAGCGTTTCTATCGTTTATTACGTATACATACGAAAATCACAACAGAAGAAAGATTGTATCCTCTTAAACACTGTGATTACAATAAACTACCCACTATACCGTTGACGCGACTGTATTTAGCCGCGATGTGATTAACACGAACTGTTTCCTTATTTCCTGAAGTCTAGTGGCAAAATTTTCAATTTTCTTAAATACAGATAGGCGTGAAGTGACACATCGTTTGAAAGAGCTGTTGAGTCTTTGACAAGGATAAAATTTGTTTGAAATGTCAGTAGGAAGTCTGTGAGATATTGCGGTTTGACCATTTGGACACTGGAAACAGTACGCTCGTTATCAGACTAGTGTGCCCCAGTACACAATGGCATGGTGTTTTCCGTTTGTCACTACAGATTATCTAACAAGTAAATTTACAGATTATCTGTAAATTTAGTAACGATTACTAAATTTACAGAATGCACACGTTCAAATCTCCATAAGACGCAAAGTATTAATTAACTTTCGACATAGTTTCCTAAATAGAATCAAAGACGTTTTCAAATTATGTCATTTGAACCACGTTGAATTGACGACATTTGAAGGTTTTGCCACTAGACCACTGGAAATGCGGCAACACTCTTTATGTTGATCACAACGCTTGTAAATACGGTCGATTCAACGGTATAATGGGTAGTTTATTATACTCAGAATGTTTCATATTATAACATCTTTCTTTTGTTGAGATTTTCGTATGTATACTTAATAAACGGTCAAAACGAAAATTCTTCCGAAGCATTCTGCAAAGTTAAAAAATAACTTTTTCGTAAACAAAATGAACGTCGATTTCAAATGATGTGCCACTCAACCCATGTTGCCATTTAAAAAAATTGAAGCCTTTGCCACTAGACCGCGGAAAATGGGGCAGCACACTTGACATTGTAACAAAATTTCATTCCTCTCGGAAGCAAAGTTGACGTGTCTAGGGATTTTTCAAACAAACCAATCTATTACGAGATAAAGGGGGTGGCAACTTTTAAACGCACCACTCTGTATGTATTATTACATACTACACTGCATATTACAATTCAGAACGTGAGACAGTCTTCAACTAAAATGTATGCTTCTTCTATCTGCTTCGTTTTTCCTTTTATGATATTGTTAACAATTCCATCAATATTTCCTAACTAATCTTCTTCTCTTTAACTAGAAATATCTACGACCTTTACTGAATACCTTAAACGACAATTTGTAACTGTGTAAGGAGCATAACGAAAGTAATGCCTCTTGGCCATTCCATCGGAAAGTAATGATAGTTATGGAAAGTACGTATTAATACTTTCCTATGTAACGATCAATACCAGGCATTGCTTTTGCATGCGCCTCATATATAAGGGAAAAAGCAGTGGAGTGATTTATGTTATGCCTGAATAAAACACCTTTCGAAGAAACATTGAATGACGTGGTGAAAATCCAGACAACTCTTTAGAAATAAAAATACCAACCATCTATCCGATATCCATCTAAACAACTATATGAATGTTGCGCATTCCCTCCGACACATGCTTATATAAATATAATTTAAATTAATGATTTAAATCAATAATATGTTATTAGGAACACATGGATGAGATTTCAATTAATGATGACATCATTACACCTTATGTGTGTACACTCAAGTCACCTGGAAATATTTCCGTACGCATAACATTTGCGTAGGCATGTATAAAGATATGTGAACAAAGAAACACGTTCGTTTAACTATTTACAATAATAATTCATTATGCTAATAAGTCGTGTATAACTCTTGTACGCAAGTGACTGTTACACGTTAAATATTACTATTAAATAAATCACTTTCGGTAACGCTTTACGACCGTACCTGGTGATATTTCTTTCCTTCCTACACTTTATGATGATTTGATCTCATAATCCTTACACTCAGTAAACCTTGTTGCACATAAACGTAAGCAAATCACTCCAGCTCGTGAAGATGTTACCACTTTGTACCAAAAAATATTCAACTATCTGCTCAAAGAGCTGTTCATCAAGTTCTTTTGACCCTTGAATTGCATACGTCATTGCAAGTTCCTATTCGAATCAGTCTTTCAATTCATCTTTCATTTCATTTGGTGGATACTCACTAACTTATTCTCCTTGTACAAAAAAAAAAAATCCTTATTATGAGTTGGATAGAGATTTTAGTGATTACTATCCAGGATACTCATTACTTCCTTCAGTTCAAGATTTTAAAAAATCTTAAAATCAACTACTAATTTCATATTTTTATTCCAATTTTCCAACACAGCTTGTTTCTCGGAGGTGAACATTAGAATATCATGAAACTCACCGTCAGCTTACCTGAAAGCTGCGAAAAGAATTTCAGGATTTTTCAAGTGATATTCAGGCAGGGCATGAAAAAACTCTGCTTGCCTTACAAAAAGATAATTGAAGTCTGCATCAGTGAACTAAACTTGAAATCACAAACTACCTAAATGAACAATGGAACCAAGTAAATAATTTATGTGGAAAAGTTTAATTTAATATTTGTTCATTAGCAACACCTTTTGGAAAAGGATTTGGAGCTCTCAGGCTTATTAGAAAATATCTCGCTTTTAAAAGGGGTGTGCTCTATATCATAATTTAAATATAAGTTGCTATACTTTGAATATGTTAACACTAAATCCTTCCTGCCAGCTGGGGAATTCGAGTAAATATTATTTATGCAAGAACAAACTCGAATTTTAATATTACCGTAGTTTTCAGACATAATTTACTTAGTGTGAAATTTCAAAATGCTTTAATGTAAAAGTAGAACATAAGTCATATTAGACATAAGTAATCTAAAATTTTATAAATAACAACCTAGATAAATTCTGCCTTATTAATTTTACAATGTGAATATATTTATTTATTCATCTGTTCGTTTCAATTTTCAAATATCGTATAATGTATTAGACGACATAAGCCAACGTACCCATATAAATTATGTGGCAACGTGCATGAATTCCATAACTCACACTAAAGCTATTCCAAGAAAATCAAGCTCCTTTTAGTTACATAGACGTCCATAAGAATAGTGGTGCTTTGTCCTCTGTTGTGTTGTGTTTGTTCTGTTCTGGTCTCTCTTTTTCTCTGACGTTATTGCTTACGCAAGTGCCACGATTTGAAAGATGACATGCATGTTTCGGATTACATTCGTGTCCTTATATCATTTTTTTTTTTTTAAATTTTGAAGGTTTCGGGTTTCATGGAAGGCACCACAGCATTTGTTAATCCTTTAATGCTGTTTTGGCCGCCTCCCTGTTTCAAAGAATAGCTACTGAACGGAAACAGGTAGAGAGCAAATAACTTCAGATTACAAAACATTAATGTTTATTAATCGATCTATTTGTAATCTAAGTAACTCTAAAAGTGGCATTTAGCTCTTCAGAATTCGTGCAAGCACCTAAGGCCAGGTCTTACAGTGAGCTCTGGTGTGAAATCTACATCAAAGAATCTTTCGTTGTAAGAGTACCAAATTGACCATCAAAGTATTTTTTTTTAGAAAATCATAGTTTTTTTTTGCAATTATGATTTTTTAAAAATAAAAATCCCCCTTTTTTCTTTCCTGGCAATTTCCTTCCACTATTCATTATTTTACAACGCTGGACTTTCTTTGTATTAATCTTTTGAAGGTAATATGTAAGAAAACATTGTTGTCTGTACCATATCATTATCCTGAAAGGTACTTGGAAATACTACACTAGGGATTGTACTTAGAAAACTTCATGTGTGCACATTTTCATAGAATTTTTTTTTTTTTAATCTGTGGAAATCATTTCTCTTATTTTTCATGTAATGTGATCTCAACACAATGAAAACCGAGCGCATGAAATTCGTTGGAGCTGTTTTGTGATGTACAGAACCGAAAGTTGAACAACCTATGGGGCTTATCCTGTTTCGTAGTCAATGTCGCTGGCAAATGTTTACAGAAGGTGAGTTGGGAAATGTTATGTAAAATTTAAGACTTTCAGTCTTTATAATTTGTATTTTAGAGTCTTATTAAATCCCTCGCAAGATTCGATTCAATGTACTCCCGGCTTCAGTAAGGGTTTTACAGAGAAAGTTTGCTGTGATGTAATATACCATATCTTCAGCTTTTGGTAAGTTAAAAAATAGGGATGAGTCTTGATATTAATGCAAAAGGGGTTGTGCGTTCCCCGATCCATGTTGCGAGACAAAAGGAGAAACAAAAGAAAAATTTACGGGTAAGTCAAACTTGGGCTCCGATCGGAAAGGAACTGAGCTTACCAGAGATACTTTGCGATTTGGACTTTTGGAATTAAAGCAGTAATAAACTCCTTCAGAGTGCATATGTGCTCCTTCAGGTGTTCTCTATGAAACTCTGCATAAATTATCAACATCACTCAATTGATTCTGATCGAGTTCTTCCACTCTGTTTGACCTTTGTCCTTAGAGGTAATTAGGAAAGCTTGAGAAGCAATAACATTTATTTTATATTTTAGTCTCTTTAAAACAATTTATAAAATAATATGTCAAGTAATGTCAGTTCATCGTAAGTGTTACTGGGTACATAGTAATAACTGTTAAATGTTTCCATGTGTTTTACTTGGTGTCAGAAATGCCTCAATAGTGTCGAAATTTCCTACGTAGTGGAGCAATACCGACATTTTGTACTAGTTTTGCATTAACACCCTCAGTTATCAGAGTTTTCGTTTGTGTAGAGCAGGGGAGCCACCTGCCCCAATTCTGTCGGAATCGAACTACAATTATTATATCTATGAGACATACAAATTATGTTTTTTTCATCATTCTTTACTTTTAAATTGGATTTTATTTATGGCTTTTAGCCATCTAAGGCTCAAGCCGGGATTCGTTGGGGGATTGGATTCGGGCGTTGAAGATGCCGTTCCGGCATTTGCCTGGGAGACAGAAGAAAAGCCCTGGAAACACTCAGCCAAGATGGTTGGCCGCAGGAATCGAACCCACGACCTCATGAATGGTACGCCACCGCAATAACACTGAGCTGCGGCAGCTCGGTCTTTACTTCTTGAATCTTAACACATGATGGTAAAGGAGTTTCTTTAAGTTAGTTACTACTTCATCACGTAATCTTCAGTCCTTAAGCACAGAAAGTTGAGTACTAGATGGCGCCATATGTTGTTTTATATTAGAACATTTGGCTTTTGACTATTACTTTCCTTTGCATATTGGTAACTTGCATGATACTTTGAAGAAAAAAAACACGATCGTTTTCAATGTTTATTGTAAGTTCATATGTATCAGAAGGACCCTCTTGGAAAGTTAATAATCAAAATTTAAGGATAAATACAAACTTAATTTTACATCTCCTCAAGATACTTATAACACAATTTTCCAACGATTAAATAATTAAATTTTCCTGAAGATATATTCCTGGAACCACCTTTCTAATTGACGGGGGTAGGGAGAAACTTTTACAATTTGACTTTTAAAGTCTAGTTCAGTGATGCCCAACCTTGTTTTGCTCTGATCACTCTAAAGGTCGGCACGATATTCCCGGGACAGAACATCCTCTGATATAAATAGCATTGAAGGTCTAAGCGTCGTTTTCAAAATTTAAACGCAAATGTCGCAAACGTAATAATACTCTTCGTACACAAAAAAATAATGTTTGTAAAAATAACAAGAGGTGAAAATCAAGGCATGAAAGTATCTAGGTACTTACAGTTTATTAGTGATTTATGTGGGGAGGGGATCTGGCCCGCGGGTCGTAAGTTGGGCATCACTGGTCTAGTTTAAATATTTAATTAACAAGAAAAGTACAATTTTTTTTTAGCTAAATTGGTACTAAATTTTAACTTCAGAAGAAGTTTAGGATGATCCTAAAACCAAATCTTAAAGTTTTTTTTTTTTACTTTTTGTGGAAATACCCACGGACATTCCGCGTACTAATATCCTGAGATCATAGGTACAGAGCCTGTCCCGTTTTTCTTCAACAAAATGGTGGCAACCCTGGACTCGAAACAAACAACAAGCTTTATGACAACGTGCACAGATCTCGTTTCAATGATTAATATGTTTTCTAGCAACGAGACCGTCAATGAAATCATATCAAAAGCTACACTAAAATTTTGCTAGCAGAATCTACGTCCTGCTATGAGGTAATATACAAAAATTGATTATATTAACTGGGCTAGAGGTAGGGGCTGGAATATTGGCCAAAGTATATTTTATTAATCAATTAACAGAAGCCACTTTTCGTTCACTTATGCCTTGGAACGAAACACTGCAGACTTCTAGCGTTACCTCGCACACACGCCTCACCAGGGACGTGTGTAGGCGAGTCAGGGTTGCTCCTGAAATTAAGATTTTTTTTTGTAAAATCCATACAATTTTCCCGATTTTGAAAACAAAAAAAATATAATATCGGGAGTCCACAGTCTATGCTATGTGGTGTTCCAAGTGACCATGTGGACTTAAGTCTGAGTACCATCCAAGAATTCGCCTGACGTGACTGAGGCAATCCTTTACCTAGGGAGGCGAATATCGAGAGGATCCTCCGGTAATGTACGAATTACCATGTGGCCTCTAACCAACCGGAATCAAGGAGGTTAATATGCTTCCCAGTATTCGTCTAGTGAACCTGAGGAAAAGCTTACCTTGAAGCGACAAACACCTAGTAGGATATTCTGGAACGACGTAGCTGAAAGGTGAATTGACACTAGCAACCAAATGGAATAATAAGCTCAACTCTTATGAAAAGGTGGGTTTATTAACCCTAGGACTGAACACTAATCATGGGAGAACGGACGGAACGAGTCCAACGAGCGGCAATGAATTTCATACCAAGTATTCCGAATCACAGTTCAGACAGGGGTCACTGGCTCCAACGTTCCCAAATTCCAACAAGGCTCCAACCATGCAATAACCAGCTAGCTCGCTAGTCCCAGAGTGACGCCCAATTCATTCTGTTCCATATGCTGACTGACCTCTGTTCTCTCTTCTCCTTTGCTGTCGCTGTATTTATATAAAAAGCGGAATTACAAAAATTTCTTCCGTGTTGAAGCAACGACCCTGGCGTGACAGTACAAATTGTTTCCTGTCTAAGCTAGAAATAGTGGCGGCTTCGAAGTGTGTTCTCCCATCCTGTCCATATCCCCCTATCTAAATCAGTCTCAATTGATTAAGAAATAGGTGAGAGGGTAGAGACTGGGATCCGCTTCGATAGTCTTAACATGATTAGAGTTCAAAATTGTACAAAATACACTTTTTAGTTAAAAACCCTTCTTCCTTCCCCCCCCCCCCAAAAAAGAAATATTAAGCAAACAAAAATTAAATCCTTTGAAAGAAATACAAAAATAAAATGTTTTGTGTTGTTTACAAATGCAGTCGGAACACCACTTGTTGAACGAAGTTTCGAAGGACCTTCTACTTCCTATGAATACTGAAGATATTGTTTTAGCATAATATTTTACAACAAGAAGAATTTCAATGAAAATTCGATTCCTATAAAAAAAATAGGGACGGGCGTAAGTCATAGTGCTGTTACCGTCCATACAATTCATTTTATCTTATGCTATAAAACATATTTTGTGGCTTGTACCCTTATTCCACAAGCCCACTTAATTGATATACTAAGTGGTTTACATCACCTGCTATTCTCCACTTGTCTTTTCTGTCTTTGCTTTGCTTATAGATTTACGTCCTTAAAGCTTCGGATTTCATGTTTGTCTGTGCCAGTTCTCTGTTTTGGGATTATGTATTTTGGCATGTTCTTAACTATCTACAGTTCTTTTTATGGTTAAATGTTGTTTACCGTCAATTATTTTGGTGAAAGCTGCTTTGTTACGTACTTTTGTTAAGTTTCTGACTCTCATTTACAATTAGCGGTGGGACTTGTGGCGTCTCCACCCATCAATTCTCTATATCATAATTTCTCTTTATTTCCTCCCAGGAATTCTAATTTAGTTTGATCAGTTTGTTCTTATATTCTGAACAGTATTCTACAGGAAAAATCGGTGATTCATATAATTGTACTTCTAAGAACAAAAGCAGAATCTTACCGAAAAGGCGATCTTGTAAAATATGTACTTTTTAGTACAATATGAACATAGTTAAAGGAGAAGTCTCCACAGCCCTGACCAGATGAAATGCTTCAAAACAGTGTGCAAATTGTTATATAAACGACACCTTGCCCAGCACTACAGATCAGAGATAAGAAAAGCAATATAAGATAGCAGACTCTTCATAAGACTCCAATGAATCAGCCAATTTCTGAGTAGTCAATACAACTATTCTGCGGGAGTGAAATTTAGTATGGACGAGGAGGTCACCATGGACGAGGACGAGGACGTCACTACAGACAATTAGTACGAAAATTGGATGAAGAGTGGAAATTCAAGTTGGAAGAGTGCAGAGTCTACTTTAGTATTAAAGACACGAAGAAAGTGGTACAATATGCCAAAATTGCTGGTTAAAGTTCTTGTAGGTAAAACTACAAGCAACCAAAAATGCTTCATAAAACGAAACCACTATTTCCGAGAGGGAAAGACCATTCCAGAGGGTTAAACAAACAATTCCAGACATTCCCGGAAGTACATCATAGAAGTCGTGTTGGCAATCTTGTAAACCCTCAGGAAGTTAAACTGCAACATGAACAACAAATCCTTTTCAGGACGACACACACACACAAAAAAAAAAAAACATATTGCAACTGAAAACTGTCTTACACCCAAAAAAAATCTTATAATTTATGAAACCTATTCCAAAACAACAACTCCTACTAGTTGTACAGTAAAAGAAGCAGACCCACAAGCAAGAAAATCTAAATGTATTGATTTTCACAAAGAATTTGACTATACACCAAATATGTCTCGGCGAAGAAACTTTCGTTCGGTCCAACACCATTATTTCAAATAGATTTGTGACGGTCAGGAAACACGCCCACATTTGCTACTTTCACACGAATGTGTCCATTAATATCTAGAGTTCTCCTTGTAGTTGTTTTTCTTTCCGAAAGGTCACTATCAGTTTAGCTGTAAACAGAACACCTGTGGTATGCGTAGTGGGCAATTTCAAGGTTTATTGTGTGGATTATTTTACTTGTAGTGTTTATGTTCTGAGCGCTTTTGCGACGAAACTTTTTCGTAAAATTCTTTTCAATATTGGCCACCACTTGACGTCGTTGTTTGATGAAACTCATCGTTGCTTACAACATGATATCAGTAAATTGAAATGTACACATTTGTATGTGTAGAGTGGTAGTGTACGTACATTATAAATATATAAATACACTTATATCGTATGTTGTGTTCTGTATATTTTTATCACGTTCTTGAGTACTCATTTTACAATATGCCGAAAAGTTAGAAATGGAAGTTAGAGGAGAATATATTATGCATATTTTGAAAAATATTGAGGATCCTGATATGGGTTGTATGTTGAGTGATGAAGAGCGTGAAGAAGAGCCTGGTATTAGTTATCATTTAGCCAGAGAGTACTGTACCGTCAGAGGTGAAAGTGTATAAATAATTCACAGACATATTCAATCCACTACTGGATGAGGCCTCTCCCGGAGGGAGGAATTGGTCTAATGTTCGTACGCTGACCAGACTTGTTTGGAGACGAGAGCAGAAGCTCTCAACTGTGATCGCCACTGTCTTTTATTCACAGCAACTTTCCAATTGTCCTAACGATGTTAGGTCAACACCGGAATTTTGAGCCCCCACCGGGAAGTGAATCCGGGACCGCCCGCGCTGAAGTGGAGGTCCTGTGAAAGTGTATTTTAAATTGAAAATGTTTGGGGAAACTATTATTTGTATTCAAGAACCTATTTCCAATGAAAGGGCACAGAAGCTTATCTAGTCTTTACAATACAGTGATGTGCTAAAAATTTCTCGGAAGTTTTACCTCTAATTAGTTATTGCGTGGAAATTCTTGTTTGTATGAAATTACCAAACCTAATCGAAACTAATCTAACTTACACTAACCTAACTATACTCAATCCTAACCAAAACCTAAAGGACTTTGTCAGGGAATAACAAAGACGCCAATGAGATATATATGTGACACGTACACATATGTGGCCATTTGAAAGTGACGTCACAGATGAATCAAAGTTCAAGCTAGCGCCAAATCTTCGTGTTGTATATTCAAAAGTTGTTGCAATACACAAAATAAATTTAAAAAAATATGAACAAAAAATAATTCTTCGGGAAAATTCATCCCTGAAGAGGAAGCAAACCAAAACCAAGCCTGACCCCGCAACAGACACGTGCAATAAAGAATCTAAAATCAAGAAAATATATTATCAAACCCACCGACAAATCCGGCGACTAGTAATGCTAAATAAATGTGTTGAGAAAAATGTGTTCCTGCAACTGGAAGTATTAGGTATGATTAATCTCAAAATTCCAATACAGGAAGCATTATCGGATATCCTATTTTTTCTTACTGAACATTGCACCGATGTTCCTTATAGTTGGGTATGTTTGACATGAATGTCTATGATATTAGTTCGCGGAGGAGAGGTATTTCGGAGTACATGCCGATGAGACGTCCCCAACCCAAGATCCCAAAAGAGGATCACACAGACAAATAGGGTCGCCAGGAGCCTAGAGTACCCACGCAACGCATCTAACCTAACCTCTAGCTCCAAACATTTTCTACACCCCAGACGAGCGGCGCAGAAATGCCTTCCAGATTTAAGAATATCTGGGAAAGAGGATTCCAGAGCCTTGTGATCAATGTAATAAAAATAAATTTAGATCGAGGGAGGAAATACCGGTAAGGCGACGCCTCCAATCTTTTAATTAGATCGTCAGTTCATACTCCGAAGTACCAGCTGGTTCAGATTAGCGACAGATTAAGAAAGAAAACGCAAACATTTACTTGGGAAATAATCTCAAACGTTGATACGCATAACGACTCATACTGTGTCTTTACTCACTTCGAAGTCTACAGGGTGGCAAAAGACCATGGCTTACCTTTACCTTAGTAGGGCCCACACCCGTAGTCTGGAATCACAATTCCTGAAATAAAGACGAACGCACACAAACGAATGACGGTCGCAACTCAATCCAAACGTAGTGTCATATCGCACAAATGCAAATAATATTTATTCACACAAATCACATGTTGGAGTCACTTCATATGTCAACGCCGAAATAACCAGAAATTCAATATATAGTTCCTTTCCCAAGTTATCACTTCTCAGCTGGCGAAAGAATCCTACCACTGACCTACGGGTTTATGAACCGATCTAATCTAATTAAAATCATATCACTCAAAACGATAGGTCTACCGAATCACAGAAATAATTAGTATCAGTTGCTGCCAACTTCACGTAACGATTAGTAACTAAATTCCAATGAATATCAAGTCAAACATTAAATAACTAACTGCACATCACAAATATTACTAAACACTGTATGAGGATTATCAACTAATGTCGTAGATCGTACCTGGTTAACTGAGAGGTTTCTATACTACGTACACTGAATATAAACACAAGATTGTTCGAAGAAATATAAAATTTCAGAATTTCAATTTATTGCTTTGAATTTATTGCAATAATATTTTAAAATATGACTTTTTTTATCGGAGAATAGTGGCTCGAGTTGAAACCAAAATTATCGAACCATGTCGAATAATATAAAATTTACTATTAACATCGAAACGGTACGCAAAAATAGTCGAACTAACATATTGCTAATTTGATTAAGTAATGAAAATATACGGTAGCTGTCAAACATGGCTAACCGGGAATTTCGAATGGATTTGGAAAACTGGAGACGAAAAATAGGCATAAGACTATTGAAATCCAACGAACCGATACTTGTAATTTAAGAATTCGGTTAATAGCGGCCCCATACTGAAATTTAGAACATATTTTCCTTTTTGATAAATAATCTCAAAACCAAAATAATGAATTTAAATGAGTTGGAAATTCCTGAATAAAGTCGCTGAAAATTCCTGATAGCACTTGATAGCAACTCTACACCGCTAAAACATGTCAAGAAATAGTAACAGATGGTTCATGGATTCTCCTGGGGTAAAATATTCCGGAGGTAAACTAGTCCCTCATTCGGATCTCCGGGCTGGGACTGCTTCAGGGGGCTCTATGAACAGGATTAAGAAAGACCTTAGAATAGGAACGTGGAACGTACGAACATTATACCAAACGGGCGCTCTTCAGGTGGCGGTACACGAGACCGAAAAGTACGAGCTAGACATATTAGCGATACAAGAAGTTCGGTGGGAGGGTCAAGATAGTATCCCACAGGGCAAGTACACTTTCTACTACGGGGGAACACAGTCTCACGATTTCGGAACAGGGTTCCTCATTAAGAATAGTATCCTTCAGGCGGTTCAGAATATAGAGTTCGTAAACGAAAGACTATCGTACGTTACGATACGTACTCGATGGGGCAACACGGTTTTATTAAACGTCTATGCTCCGACCGAGGTGGCTACTGATAACGACAAAGATATATTCTACGATGAGCTAGAAAGGTTGTTTGACCGACTACCGAAGTATAATTCGAAAATTGTGTTGGGTGATTTCAATGCAAAGGTAGGGAGGGAAGAAAAATATAGACCTACTATAGGCAAATACAGTCTTCACGAAAAGACCAACAACAATGGAGAAAGACTGATAACTTTCGCGATTTCGAAAAACTTACTGGTAAAGAGCACGTACTTTGAACACAAAGACATACACAAATATACGTGGGTATCTCCGGACGGCAAAACTCTCAACCAGATCGATCACCTATTAGTAGACAGACGAAGACACACCAACATAATGGACGTTAGGTCGTACAGAGGAGCGGAAGGTGACACCGACCATCAATTAGTGATCACAAAAGTAAGGGAAAAGTTATGCATCGCGAACAGAGAAAGCAAGGGATCAAAACAACTGAAATTCGAAGTGAAACTATTAAATAATCCGAGCATAAGAGCAGATTACCAACTCGAACTCTCAAATAGGTTCGAAATCCTAGCCGACCCGAGTAATAATAATGATGATATTAATAATGAAATTGATGTAAGTAAGATGTGGGAGGCAATTCGTGAAACAATTAAGAGCGCAGCGAAGGAACGCGTAGGTGAGAAGAAACAACAGAAAAACAAACCTTGGTTTGATGAAGAATGCATTAAACTTCATGAGGAACGAAAACAAGCAAGGCAACGATGGCTAAGTAATAAAAGCGAAGCAAATACCAACCACTACAGTAACGCGAAACGAAACGCCACACTCGGGTTCAGAAACAAAAAGCGAGAATATCTGACGCAGAGGATTCAGGAGATTGAGGAAAACGGGAAGACAAATAACATACGAGATCTATACAAAGGGGTAAACTCGTTAAGAAAAGGTTACCAGCCGAGGTTAGGAATGATTAGAAATGAACGTGGAGATCTTCAGGCGGATCCGACTAAAATTGTCGATGTGTGGAAAAGTTATTTCGACAAACTTCTTAATGTACACAGCGGGGAACAAACAGAGGAATTTGAAATCCATACCGCAGAACCGTGGATTCCCGAACCTAGCGAGATCGAGATCGAAATGTCGGTTAAGAAATTGAAAAATTTCAAATCACCAGGAATAGACAATATTCCAGCCGAATTAATTAAAACAGGAGGAACGGCACTAATCAAGGAACTACATAAATTGATAAGTGCTATATGGAGAAAGGAGGAGCTCCCAAAGGAATGGAAAACATCAATAATTGTTCCGATTACAAAAAAGGCGATAAGTCGGACTGCAATAATTACCGCGGAATCTCGTTACTTCCAACTTGTTACAAGGTATTAAGTAATATTCTGTTAACACGCCTAAATGTATACGTAGATGAAATAATTGGAGATCACCAATGTGGATTTAGAAGAAATAGATCCACGTTGGACCAGATTTTTGCTTTGAGACAAATTTTGGAGAAGAAATGGGAATACAATGGGACGGTTCATCAGCTATTCATTGATTTTAAGAAAGCATATGATTATATCAAAAGGGAAAAGTTATACAGTATCCTGA
>JAGDQP010045276.1:2888-15639 GCA_022664845.1 Lepisma saccharinum
TATATATACTTAGATACTAATAACTCAATTTCCGTAAAAAAAATTAGATACGTCGTTATGTCAGCCAACCAACGATATGTTCCAATACCTTTAACATTGATATAACAGTAAAATAACTGTTAATTGAACTAACAATAAAATACAAGACTTGATATTTGGCCATATTTAGCCAAATTATACTGTAAATAAAAGTTGACTATTGTCTATCTCGCTAAACTGCAACAAGCCAAGATTTATATAATAATGCGAATTCTTCATATTCCAGTTTAACAGATATGTCCTGGGTGGGAATTTTTGAATGCAATTTGGTATAGTAATTAACGATTCTCTCAATAGCTCCAGGTGGGTCATTCCATGTGAAATCATCCAATCCTGGTTGGAAGATTCTTCATAAATACTCTTTTCTTTTGTCGATTTGTTCTCTAGTGTAAGGAAGTATCAAAAACCAGGAGAAAAATATTCTTTACTCCTTTCATTTGTCGGTAGCGACCATTTGTCTATCTTGGCCGACGATGAATTTTGGCGAAATCAGTGCTTACGGAAACTGAAATATCTCTTCAACGGAAAGAGATAAAGATATAATTCAGAAAGCATCTTATACATATCAAAATGGTCTATCTTTGGTTGAAGTAACTTTCGAGGTATAATTTATAAGAAAGTGGGGATTTGAGCTTAAACTTTGGAATTCAGTATACGAAGAATGCTATTTTCGGAGTTCAATTAAAGTATAAAGCGAGATAATTAGACTTTAAAGCTTTATCTCAAGTTCACCTATGCTAAGGGAGTTTACGGTAAAAAAAAATAATCCCTTAGAATTTTATCTTTTTGTCGTGTAATGATGTAGGCAATATTGAAAAATTATTGAAAATTGACCAAAGTCAGGTAATTTATCTCCGGTAGAAAGCCGTAAATATCTTAAACTTTCAGGAAACAGAACTCTAATTGGAAGCAAGCTAAGGTAAAATCTTGAAGTTCTAGATTTTTTATAGTATAATTGCTATGATTGACTGAAAATTACGAAAACCTGAATTAATTATATTCGCAATTAGTTAAGTTATGACATATTACTAGTAGTTGTTGAATAATGGTGAAATTTGGTTGCGAACTTGTCCCGAAATTTGGTAGGAGTTCCTCCCAGTTGACCTACTAATTTACCAGAGGAAATAGTTTGTGTAAAACGTTAGAGACAGTTAATCAATACTATTCGAAGGACTTTCTGAATTATGCTCTTGCGTCAGGTAGTGTACAAAATGTTACAAGAACGTCGTATTTGGCAATTGCACCATCTCACGATCATACAAAGTAGTCGTAAGTGTGAGAATTTAGTTGAGCATATAATCAGTTATATGGCACATTTTCTTAGTTTTTACAGTAATTTTATATCCAGAAAATGTGGAATAATTTGTTGGAATGTTTAAATGTTCGCCATTAAAAATGAAATACCAAGAAGGAGAGAGATATCGGGTGAACGCGACAGCCAAAAATGCAGGGGAACGTTGTGTTCAGCCAGGAAGGCTAGGACATCACGTTCCACATGCGGGGGCGCGTTATCCTGCTGGATTGTGGTCCCCGGCAAGGCCTGAACTAAAGGAACCACAAACGGGTCCAACACATTGTCGATGTACCGTTCGCCGGTCACATCTCCGTCAATGCCTACGATACACGAAAGGGCACGGAATCCAATAGCATCCCCTAACATAACATCCGGTACCGGACCAACATAGGTGATGCAAAACGACAGCGTCGCGCAGCCTAGTGTCATGGTACCGCCAGATAGTGATGTGGCCATCTTCATGCTACAGATAGGAGCGGGATTCATCTAAAAGGATGTCCTGGCATTCGGATCTCCATGCCCAAGGTTAGTGATACCATTATAATTTGTAGTTGCGCATAGCTATGCTGTGCAGTCATCGGAAGCAGCAGCAATGAGCACCGTGCAAATATGCCCCGTATAACAGTTCTTGGAGACACTGGGTGCTGTAAAGCATCCGGCAGTGCGTGCGCCAGTGTTCAGGATGTGGCTGTTCGATCCTTCATATACATACACACAAGCCGTCTGTCCTTACGCCCCGTGGTATGAAGCAGTCGTTGGGATCCGGCATGTCGTTGCGTAGTGCCTTCATGGATCCATCGAATCCATATGCGCTACACTGTGGACGAAGTCCATCCAATACGGGCACCAACGTCGCGGGCGGATAAACCGCACTCGCGATATGCCACAACTTTTCCGCGGTTATAGGTGAAAACCTTGTGACAGGGCTGCCACATTCGGCGGCGAGGCATTCTTCGACCATATACACACACTAACATCACACCAACAGTCGTCTACCACTGCACGGTGGCTCTATGGCCTGCCTCCGATTACTGTTCTTAGATGGCACACCCGATACATTTAATGCGTCACGGACCTGTCGTGCTAATCAGTTGTTTATCTTTCCATGCTCTGCATATTCTGCAAATTTTGTAGTAATACGATGTCCCCTTCTTGGTGTTGCATTTTTAATGGCGAGCAGTGTATTGACTGATTTTACTGCTAACAGTAAGTTATAATTTTCTTCCAGACTTTCAAAGATATCGAATTCAAAACTGATTTTCGTTGGTGGGATAACCAAGCTAGGAAGTGTAAGAGTCATACTTTGAAAAGATTCATCGGCCATCAGAATTTTATAAATTCTATGATCAATACATTAGACACATCAAGTATCTATTTATAGTAACAGCATAAGTAAAGAAAATGAAGATTTAGACAGAAAGAAAACTTGAATTCTCGCCATTCCTCAAACTAACGAAATGCATCTGCTTGTTCCCATTGGGTCCAATTTGGTGGACTGTTACGGAGCATACAACTCGACTAATACTAAGATTTGCTGGTTACGAGTAGACAACTTTTCATTGACATCTCCCAATTCCACAAAATAACTATTTTTTTTATTGCGTAACAATCAGTGATGCCCTCCTTAAATACAAAAGTTTAGTTTTAAAGCTGTTTTCGTACATTCTTTGCATCACTTGGCCCAAGAACATAATTCAGAAAGTTCCCCGAAACTATTGAGTATCTAAAGTGAGTAAAAAGTGGACTTAGCGGCAGGAAATCGTCAATAGAGTCAAGACATTGACGACATTCAAAGTGAACATTATAAAACTACCCACGGAATTTATGAATTGGTGTGTTCGATGTGCGACATCTCACAGGAAATAATGTGAGTACGGTTATATAAAGTTCGACCCCACAGACACGAGTTCATTGCCGGACAAAATCAATAATTCAGCTTCAATTGCTTCTTGAAATGAGCGGTTATGCGGGCATTGTTTTCATAGACTTGTCCTTCAGGTAAACGGAAGGAAAAATTGACAGAGGGTTGACATCAGAGGAGTCAGGAGGCCAAGCCGTCCTTTTCGAGATTGTCTGTAGTGTAGGGCAATAACTCGGTCGTCGCAAGGACGTTGAAAACATCCCGTGTGCGATGTGATCGTACTCCATCTTGTATGAACCACATATTCGCGACAGCACTCATGTCGTGAGCAAACGCCAGCAAATATTTGGAGATAACGAGCACTGGTAACACTTTTATCAATAAACAATGGAGGTCGATTAGCCCAAGGGATGATATTGCACACATCACGGTAACACTATTCTGATAAAGTGACTTTTTTTCTATCAGGAAGTGAGGGTTTTCGGTGTCCCAGATCCTAAAATCTACAGAGGGAAGTGCACTTCATCTATAAAATATATCGGTTCTGGGTGTAGTTCGTTGTCCTCGACCATGTGCATGACTGTTCGTGCAAAGGTCAATCTTTCCATTGACTGTTATGCAAGTGGCTGATGCATTTGAATTTTGTAAGGGAACAAATACAAATCACGTTCTTAGAATGGCCCTCACACTCGTACAGCTGTTGCTAATCTGTTGGGCTGCACGACTCAAAGACCGTGTTGAACTACGTTGGTACAGCGGACGCGATTCAACAACTTTATCCGTACATTTGGCTGTTGACCATTTGCCGATATGTCCCTTCAGATCGTCCATGACACTGGCGGTTCTTTCGAACTTCGCTATCCAATTGACGATGGTTTACCAGGTTGGTCCAACTTTCACTCCAAACTTGGTGCTAAATACTCTTCGGTTTTTTTTTGGGTTGCCATTGGTTATATAATATTCTGGCACCATGAAATTCCTTTTTGGCAGTCTGTACGCCACCATCCTTTTACGGTGTATGGTGACTTATTACATTTATAGAGGCAATAAATATAAATTATTAGGCAATAAACTATTATGCATCTTACCATGAATACTACTAGTACTACCACAACTAATCATTAGTATACGAATAATCCATGGTACACATTGTTTCGTAAATTCCATGGGGCGTTTTGTACTGTCCTTTATTACTGAACAGGATGTATGCTTTTGTTGAAGACTTATAACGACTTCTTTCCGTTAGGTCCATTTTCGTACACTCTATATATTGAAGTTTAGATCTTACAAGATTTGCAACTGTAATACTGAGAGCAGAAATAATTTCTTTGGAGTGAAACCGTCTTTTGCACAATCTTCCTCTTAATTTAACTTCTCCTATATCATAGAAACTCCTGCATTCACCATGCGCATTCATAATTTCACACACCTAAACCTAGCACATTATTAATATATTTTTTTCTTAATATTGAAGAAATTATTCAAAGAGCTTATGCTTGTCTTGTATCACTGTCAGTCGATGCTATTTGTATTGTTATTAAATAATGCAATAAAGCTACCATTTACGACTTTCTGAATAGTCTCTGCTAGATGAATCCTTATATGGTCAACAGTAGAGATATTTCATTACATGCCTAGAATTCTGTAAGCGAATGGTTGAATCGTTCTTATTTTGAAGTTGATGCTTGTTTGGAGGATTTGGCTCAACTAACAAAGAGTAATAGTAAAAAAAAAAAAAGAAAAAAAACTTCTGTAATTATCTTCCCATCTCCAGAATCAGACCTGAATGTCTACCATTGAGAATATTGATATGTGGTTAGTGGTTAGGAACCAATAAGATTATCTAATTCACTTTAATGTTTTTTTGCCAATACGGCTAATAGTTTCATAACTGAAACAAGACTTGCTCAAGTACGGATAGAGTGAAACTTGTTTTCTGGAAGACATTTTTTACGAACGAAGAGAAACAATGTGTGAAAACTAGAAGACGTACCACGATGTACCTCTTTGGTAGTTTCTTCTCCAATCCGCGTGCTTAACGTTCCTTCTTTGGGCAGGAGTTCTGATGTTATCCATTGAACAGATCCTTACAATGTCCTTGCATTTCCTTGAAGTTCATAGACATGGCGTGATGGTTTCATTTCGCAGCCAAAGATATCAGCAAATACACATAAAATGTTTTCTTTATTTTCTTATATGAAACTATTGGGCATTAGTTACAAATGCTAATACGTTTTGTCATCTTTGTAGCATTTAGAACTACCTTAGACGATATACATTTTCTTGAGCAATGTTTGCACAGTCGCATTGTATATCTCTACCAAATAAAGAATTTGGAAGTGAGTGATGGTGGTTGTTGTATTCCTGTGAAACCAAATGAAAGTGATCAGATTAAGTACTGCAAATGCAAATCAGCTAGCAATATATAAATATAATTCCAAATACAATACAACATAATTGACTAGTCATAACTTAATTCTCATTATTATTTAGTTTCAAACTAACATGGTGACACCTGTTGGTCAATTTATGTAACCATTTAAAGAGTTGAGATACAGTATTTTATTCGCGTATTGTCACAATTTTGAAATAATGTTATGCATGCTTTCCTTTCTAGTTTACGTTAATCGTTAATTTAATCCTATCACTCTCTCTATTTGTTTTAAGGAATTCAAATATTTTAAAAAGATTCATTAATTTATGTTGTAAATACTGGAAGTATAGGCATATTAACACTCGGATTGCATACTTCTTAAGCTCACATGTAAGACATTCTCAATGAACTGTTGGTGACTGAAATTTTTGTTTAGGTTTTGAATTTTTCTTACATTTTGGATAATATTCCAAATCTTAAAATTGTTTCAGATTCCTCTCAGTTAACACTTCTGTTACTTCTGTTAAATTTCACATTTTTCCTCCTGGTGCTTTATTGTACGTCTTTGTAAAAAAAAACAAATACACTTTAAATGCCGCTTTCACTTAAAGTGAATGAACTTCACCACTTGTTGTGCACTTTAATTGCACAAATAAGTGAACAAACATTTTCCTGGTATTAACAACGTATTAATAAGAGGTTCTGCTACACTGGAAAAATAGTTGGGCAGGTGCGAGGAAAGAATGTAGGTTGTCTTGCGATAACCTAATGGCTTAACCAATCAAACTGTAAAGAATACAGTCTGTTTGTTGAAAGAAAAGAATAAAAGAAAATTTTTCTCGCTTCATTGTCAATCTCTACGTACTTCAATATGTGTTTAAAATGTTTAAGTTCCAATATACAATTCTCTGGGGGAATATCTAAATTCTAGAAACAATCTTGTTACTGTTCCGAGACTCCGAACTACCTGCAGGGAACTCTTTTGTACCCTTTGCCATTTTCTCTCTGCTTCTCTCTATCCACTGAAGTTGACACAAGTAATTAATGATAGAGTAAAAAGAGAAAACCAATCAAGATGTTTCAAATGCTTGAAGGCAAAGCAAGACAAATTACCCTTCGTTAATTTTCAAGGACGATGGCAAACTTGGTTACTCTCTACTTTCTTTAATTTGATTTCTTTACCCGCCTGTAATTGGTTAATTATTGTTTCAAGGAAAACAATATTATGTATGTTTTCATCCGTCAGATCTGTTTGCATGAGTTTCCATCAGGCAATTTACAAACCATCTAAAATGTTTTCCACTATTATTATTAGCTCTTAGCTCGTATTTCTCTAAACTTAAAACCGTGTCTGTTCAATACACTGAGAGAAAAGTACTAAGAAAATGTAATTGTATTCCAGAGGTACATGTACTTCGTATTCGCAGAACGGCAATACATTTACAGAGCATGCTTTTACATCATTACTACCACCAGGGATTCCGCCAGGATTTTCATTTGGGGGTGTAAAGTAAAAATTGGCAGGGCAGTGTGGTAATTGAAGGGGGGAAAGAGAATTCCCAGGCACTTCTTAGACACTTCCCCGGAACCTCTAGGGGGAGGGGAACTTGCTAATAGCTTGCTGAACGATGGCGAATCACTCCGAATATAAAATAAAATTTAAATAACCATAATATTCAAATTACTTAAATAGAGTGTGAACTCAGAAGGCATTTTTTTTTTTTTACAGCAGTGACTTATCAGTATCTTCGGGAGGTCATGTCCAATATTTTTGAACAGCCAAGGCCATCTTACTTCCCGACGTATTAGATTTCGTCGTTCATTACGTTGGAAATTAATGCAATATGATGGCTATTAGTCAATTTGAAATCGTAAACAGATTAAGAGAGAGGTGGTATGATGGCATTGTTAGACTTTCAACAAGTCAGGTAAATTTAAAAGGGCAAGTAATAGCATTTCCATCAAAGGACGTGTTGCTTGTACAAAGAAAATATTTTAAGAAACAATATTTATGTGTAAGATCTCATGCCCAAGAACGAGATTTGGCACGTAAGGTTCTGGCGCAAAATTTATTTACAACTTCATTTCGTTACAAGATTCATTACTTTTAAGAACTTAATATTTCTACGATAAGCTAAATCGCAATAGTTATTTAGCAAAGTAGCTGATCTTAAACTACGTTTTAATGCTGATTTCAAACACGACCTTATATTATTCTTATGATCAGGGTTAGGATTTTTTGGTGCGCACCTTTTTCTTGTAGGGTAAATTAGAGGTCTTTGAAAGAAACCAGTGTGTGAAATGTTGCTTCCAGTTGAAAATGAAGACAATTTCCCAGCACCTTTTCCCCCTTTTTGGGGTCTTTATCCCTTTTTCGCTCCACTTTGCCCATAATCCCCTTTTCTCCCTTTTTACAGCTATTTCTTAATATTTTCCACATCACACTCTATCTTTCAATTTACTTTTACCAGGTGTATGCATAAGTAGTTTCCGGTTTACCTAAGAGATGGCGCCAGCAAAAAGTACTCAGCGTATTCATTTGACACATACGTCATTTTGTTCGTCTGACATTAAACTACAAACACACACAAGTGGAGTCCGGAAAACACTAGTGTCTTTGTTTTATCGTTCACTGATCATGTCGAAGTTTGTGCCTGAAAAAGAACATTTGTGGCACGCATTGCTTTTCTTATTTAATCAAAAGAAAAAGGTTGTTGCTGGTAGAAACATCGTGTGCTGGTATAAACATCGTGTGCTAGTAGAAACATATGGTGAACACGCTCCATCGATTAGAACATATGAGACATGGTTTCGACAATTTAAAAGTGGTGATTTCAATGTGAAAGACAGTGCGCGCTCTGGTAGACCACAAAAGTGAGAAAACGAGCAATTGCAGGTGTTATTGGAGGATGACCCAACTCAACCTCAACAGCAATTGGCAAAAGCATTATCAGCAGTCGTTTACGAGCAATGGGGAAGATCAATAAACTGGGTAAATGGGTCCCACATGATTTGAATGAACGTCAAATGGAAAATCGCAAAGTCACTTGTGAAATGCTGCTTCAACGCCACGAAAGAAAATCCTTCTTGTATCGATTTGTGACGGGTGACGAAAAATGGATTTATTTTGAAAACCCGAAGCGGAAATAATCGTGGCTTTCACATGGAGAAATCGGTCCTTCAACACCAAGGCCAAATCGCTTCGGCAAGAAGACCATGCTTTGTGTGTAGTGGGACCAGACCGGTATTGTGTATTATGAACTCTTGAAGCCCGGTGAAACTGTTAATGCACAACGCTATCGCCAACAAATGATTAATTTAAATCACGCATTGATCGAAAGTCGACCGGAATGGGCCCGAAGACATGGCAAAGTGATTGTGTTACACGACAATGCGCCGTCTCACACAGCAAATTCAGTGATAGATACCTTGGATGGGACATCCTTCCGCACCCGCCGTATTCCCCAGACCTGGCGCCATCTGGCTATCACCTCTTCGCATCAATGGGGCGAGCGCTCGCAGAGCAGCACTTCAGCAATTTCGAAGACGTTGGAAAATGGCTCGACGAATGGTTTGCCGCAAAAGACAAGCATTTTTTCTGGCATGGTATGCATCAATTACCTGAAAGATGGGCGAAATGTGTAGAAGCCGATGGCCAATATTTTGAATAAAACGAAATTAATTTCCCTTTAAAATTACGTGTTTTCTTTACCAAAAAAAAACGGCAAAAACTTATGCATACACCTCGTAAATTTCATTTGGATTGCAATTTGTATTAGTTATCATGTTAGCGAACACAAGCGAACACAAGATTGAAGGTAAAGTGCAAAGTGCTCCTGCAACAATGATGAATTGTACTGCCTGACACTTGCAGTACATGATGACGTAAGTTGGCTCCACTTAATATATCTGTAAAACAACAATTGGTTCTAAAGAATTTAACGGATGTTACGTCATCGTGAGTCCAGTGCACACCGTGAGTCCCTTTTTTTTTGTGCTCCTTTTTATTTCCTTTTTCCCTGTGAAAATTGCACCTAAAAATTCTAACCCTGCTTATGACATAAGTTTATGAAAAGTTGGAGTTGTAATTTTTGAAGATGCATAGAATAAACATTATTTCATTTTTATATGTGATGAATAAACAAAGGCAATAATACCAAACAAACCGATTACTTTATGAATAAATAAATTCAGTAGAACAGACTTGTCCATAGATATTCACATGTGTGTTCAAAGAAATATCTAATAAGCAGAATATAGTCTACAAACATACACTTTGTGACATGAAAAACTAATGAGTAGTATTTTTTATATTTAAATTTAAGTTCTTAATATCACAACTTTAAATACACTTGTTTTATATTTACTCTTTTCTTTTAACATGGAATGCAATGATTATTTTTTAACTGGTTGTTTGGTATGTTCTTTAAATTTTGCTGAAGAATTTCTTGTTCTTTGTTGATATCACCCAGATCGTGTTAAAAGAATTCAATGGCTCTCGAGAGACTGGCGCTTTCGTGCAACTATTTAAAATATTTTAACATGTTTTCTACCATTTTTTGGAGTGAACACCTTTTGTGTTTTCTAGAAAGGTTTGAACAACAGATCTTAGTTACATGCATTCCTATTTATTAATTGGGTTCATGGATTTTGAAGTCCTTAAGTTTTCATAACTTTGCTGATTTGAGGACCTGCGAAAATGTTGTTTACAGACGAAGTAAGGCCTAAATGCTCAACAAGCCAGGGAGAAAAGAACCCAACTAAAATGTGTTTTAAGAGAACTTAATATACAGGGTGGTAAGCTTACGGACCGACAAACTTCGGGAGGTGATAGTACAGTGAAAAATAAAGATAAAGAGAACGACCCAGACAACGGGGGGGGGGGGGAATTCCGAGGCGTTACGGAGCTACAGCCTGCCGAAAGCGTGGGAAAATGAACTTCAGAGAGGATTATTGGGAAGACGAAAAATCGGAGAGTAGGCGGTTGAGAGTAAATTCCCCGGGCTATCCAAAAATGCATATTGGAAAATTCTACAAGCAGGGCGCAAGGGATTCCCCAAACGAAGTAGGGATTCCAAGAAAGTCTTCCAAGTAAAGATGGGTCGAAAGGACCACAAATGGGATGAGTTGCCAACAGGTAACAATAATTCATTGCCGGCACATCGATATCTCAACGAGAATTAATGTTATGACCATTTTTTTTAAATAATGCGTGGTTGCATATCAGACAGGGGTGATAATTAAAGACAGTCAACGAGCGTTTGGCTTATTTATTAGCAATGAGAGAGACTAGAAGTATCCAGTCGGATGGTGGTGAGTACGCATCTCATCAGATGCAGTGTAGTAAAAAAATGTCCTCGTTGGTCGAGTGGTCAGTGCTATCAGGCGTCTGTGATGTCACAGCAGTCTTGCATTGAAGCCCGCCTGGAAAAGAATCAGGTGTATGATTAAAGCGTAACAGCATGCAAAGGATGGACGGAGGGTATTAGTTAATGCAGAGTCACGTTCGACTGGTTAGTAGAAAGAACGCAATCTAATACAGTAGCCAAAGAAGGAAGACATGGAAGAGAGAAAACAAACACGCGTGTGTACTAGAAATTATGTGTAAACCGATGCGAGGCAAAAAGTAGAAAGTTTTCCGTATGATGTTACAAGCTTAAATAGTTCAATCTTTCTATTCTACACAAGCAAACAAAATACGTGCAAGAGAATGATGAATACGAGCTGAGTCGGAACGTACGAACATGTACCTATTGCAATGCAAAATGTACCTATAGTAGAATACTCGAAAAAAAATATTTGTACATTCCAGCAACTCTGATTTGGAACTCGAGTGTGGGACATTGGATGTTTTGCGTGCTAGTTTGTACGAACGCTGTATTGTTTATCCTCCCGTGTATGAGAATTGACGCTCTTTAGCCTGTGTCACGTACCAATGGTATTTTTGTCAAGGGGGCAGATTCGATTGCGATTGCGACTCTGTCCGTTGCACGAGTGTGAACGGAAAGGGTCAGATTATAGTTGAAAATAAAGAATTTGTCATAAGGACGTTATTTGTATGTGATGGAGTGTCAATGCCAAATCATCGTCTCGTCACCTAGCACGTAATTAAAGACTGTTGTCGCTACCCTCCTCTCCGTTCTTCTCCCGTGATTATGCATTAGATTGATTCATGTATCGTAGTTTATGTGCTACAATTGCCTATAACCATCCACATTTCTGTGTAGGTCCTGAAATCCGCTCCAACGCGAAGCAGACAAAATACTATTCACTCCTGGGGTCTCGTGCTTGATTGAATTGTTATACGAGTTATAAACGAGCTGGTGCGCATCTAAGGACGAAACCTACAATATGTGGTCAAGTTGGCTCCGAACGACTGCTTTCAGGAGACCCGGAAAAAAGTTGCACTCGTGACCAGGACACGAAGCATGCACACTAACCTCTCGGTCAGTCCGAGTCATTGTGATGGTTAATGTATTCCAACACCCCTAACTTCTCTTTTTATGATAGTGCCAAGTGTATCTTCCAACAAGATACTGAGCTACACATTGCTACATACACTCACTACATTCTCCCATTGCTGCGGACGGCAATGGCCACAACTCCAGTTAAAAAGTTACTTCTGGACGTTTACGACGCAGCTAGAATTCGTTATGCCCGCTAACGCATTTTTCTTGTGTAGAATATACAGATTGAACTATTTAAGCTTGCGACATCGTATGGAAAACTTTCTACTTTTTGCCTTGCATCGGTTTACACATGATTTCTAGTACACACGCGTGTTTGTTTTCTCTCTTCCATGTCTTCCTTCTTTGGCTACTGTATTAGATTGCGTTCTTTCTACTAACCAGTCGAACGTGACTCTGCATTAACTAATACCCTCCTTCCATCCTTTGCATGCTGTTACGCTTTAATCATACACCTGATTCTTTTCCAGGCGGGCTTCAATGCAAGACTGCTGTGACATCACGGACGCCTGTCTGATATGCAACCACGCATTATTTAAAAAGAATGGTCATAACATTAATTCTCGTTGAGATATCGATGTGCCGGCAATGAATTATTGTTACCTGTTGGCAACTCATCCCATTTGTGGTCCTTTCGACCCATCTTTACTTGGAAGACTTTCTTGGAATCCCTACTTCGTTTGGGGAATCCCTTGCGCCCTGCTTGTAGAATTTTC